>PJEM01014229.1:0-36308 GCA_004023845.1 Helogale parvula
CAAGGAAGAATTTCCTCCATTTCAGCTTGCTTGGTTCAACAAAAGATTTTCTCTTTCAAGTTCTCCGTCCTGAGGTTTAAAAAATCTGTGCTTAAAAATTGACTGCTAGTAAAAGGAGCTAAGATCATTTCTGCTCCTTTATTTTTATTCATGACTTTAAACTTTGGAATTTGGTTAGAAAGCTACTATTTTGTGCCTCATATCTAAACATTATGGAGCCACGTGATAAAGTTTTATGCATCCATTTTCTCTGAGTTGTGGTTAGCTTGAACTGTATTTACAGAAAATGGTCTGGGGATAAGTGGACCCCCTCAGTTCAGATGGTTGTTCAAGTGTCCACTGAGGCGGGTTCCGGACATTCAGCCAGACCCCCAGCCCCGTGGACGCCATGAGATGGGCTGCTAGGCCTTGAGCAGAGCCCATGGGTGTCACAGCTGTGAGCTGACTGGCTTGTGGCTGCACAGCCATGGTGGTTTCTCCCTGCTGGGCTATCTGGGGACACTGGTCCCAACAGGCTCAGGCTATTCTCACCTCCATGGGCCCTGAGGGTTGAACCTCAAAGGGTCCACCTGGTGCTTAGGTGGCCTCCAGGCTGTCCCTCCACCTCCCCAAGGTGTCCCCCTACCTCGCAAGATGTTCCCCCCTGCAGGTGTTCCCTCCCCCCACCAGTGTCCCCTCCTCTCCCGCAGGTGTCCTGGGCCTGGCCTCGCACATGTGGCTTCCTGCTTCCCTCACCAGCATCTGATTCACACTATTGACTTTCTGCCCATCTGATTGCTGTGAGGAACCAGCATGCTGCCGGATTGTGTTTCTCTGCTCTCAATGCACTCTTGGTGGCCAGGTTGTCACTGGGCTGTCACTGTTCTCATGGGGCCAGCCTCCATGTCTTCCTGCAGGGCTGTCTGCCTTCTGGTTGCCCTTTGGGGTCACATGCTTCTCCCAGTCTGGGCTGGTCTTCCAGCTTTGTTGGACTTAGAAACTTTCATCCGGCCAGATTGTCCACAGTTCATGCTGTGAAGTCGCCTGACACTCCCCAGACATAGGAAGTGCCTTGGGTAGGGGACAGGGCCCGGTATGCACCTGCAGGCCTCTAATTCCTTTGCATCCAGGCTGCCAGACCTGGCTGAGTCCTGCCGCCGAGGCCCCCATAGAGAGCCCCCACCCAGGACTGTTGACCACCATCCTCACGGGGCTGACACCACCTGGTGCCCTCCTCAGTTAAGGTCCCTGTCTCATTCCTGCCCTCCCCTCCCCTCCAGTGGTCCTCTGTGCTGCCTGGGATGGGCTCTTGCACTTCCTCCTGGAGTGTGGGTCACCTGTGGCCCTTCCCTCCCCCCTGGTCCCCTCCTTAGAACCTGCTGTTCTCCGTCCTGGTGCCCCATCCTTCCTGCCTTCCCCCAACTGCTTTGGGGCCCAGCCGAGCCTGCCCGTCCAGAGAAGCACCAGCCCTGAAGCCACTTGGACCCGGGTCTGGGTACAGTTCCTATGCTTTGCCTGTCAGCCTGGACCAGGCCCATCCAGACACTAGCATGATGGGAAGGCATCCAGGTGATGCTAGGCTAACCTTGTGCCAGGGCCAAGCTCTCATGCCCTGTGGCAGGACAGCTGCCATCTACCCTGGGGACCTTGTGGGTCAGTGTGACCTGGACCCAGTGTGGAGCAAGTGTGACCTGACCAGGGTCAGCGGTTGCCTGCCAGGCCTGAGGAAGGCAGAGTGGGGGCACGGGGGTATGGATTGTCAGGAGTTCTCATAACTGAGGGGCTGTTTGATGTTCTGGGAAACTAAACATGGTCCACACCCCTGCAGCCTGAGACCCCGTGGCTCTCAGTGACCAAGTACAGGTTATTTCCCCTGGGACTGACCTGTACCAAGTGTCCCAGAGTGTCCTGGGGCCTTTAATGCATGGTGTCTCAGAGCCACAACCTGTGGGGTCATCCATGGCCTCCCGTGGGCATGTGGGTTTAAGAGGCCACCAGGTAGGGAGCTTTAGTTTGGGGGGAGCGGGTAAAGGCATGCGTCACAGCACTGGGTTTCTGACAGCTGTACTTAGGCCCTGAGGCTTGTCTTGTGCATAAGCTCAGAAACACGGCTTCATACTCACCTGGGACCGTCAGTGTCCATCAGTGGCCAGCTCAGCCTATTGTGCAGCACCCCCAGGTAAGCAGGCACCTGGGCCGCACAACTCCCTGGGTGAACCCCCTGAGGCCCTGGGTCCACATGATGTCCCGGAGCCTGGTAAGGGTGGGCCAGCACAGCCCTCCATGATGACCCATGGCCAACTCTGGGGCCTTGGAACCTGCTGGCTTTCAGGGCTGAGGGCCACCTGGGCTGTCTCCGGGATTGATCTGTGGCCCAAGTCAGGCCTCGAGGGCCCACCTGTGCGTGCCCTGACAGGTGGCAGCCACAGCCAGAGCTGCGTGTGGGGTCCAGTGGGATTGGGTGCAGGGACTTCCCACCCAGTGTCCCTGTGCCCTGGGACCAAGTGAGGCTGGTGGCGGGTGCCCTCCTCGAACAGACAAGCATGAGGGAGTCCCAGCTAAGCTGTGCTATTGCCTCTGCTCTGGTCCTGTGTCCTTTTCTTTCTGTTTTTTTTTTCCCTTCTGGTCCATGAAGCTTATTGTGTGCGCTCATTGTCTGAGGCCTTTTCTTCCAAGACTGAGAGGCAGCTGTGTTAGCAGGAGTGTAAATTGGTCACAACAGTGACCAAGGAGAAACTAGATCATGTTTCGGTTTCATGTAAATCAAACAAACCTGGATTATCACATGACCGTGTCTTTACTGCTTGTTAGCGAGGTAGTTTCCAGCGTCCTGCGGCCTGCTGTCCTGTGCAAGGCGGTCCCCTGCGTCCCACAGCCTGCTGTCCTTCCGAGCAAGGCAGTCCCCAGCGTCCCGCAGCTTGCTGTCCTGAGACGGTCTCCTGCATCTTGTGGCCTATTGTCCTCCCATGCAAAGTGATCCCCCGCGTCCTGTGACCTGCTGTCCTGTGTGAGGCAGTCCCTGGCGTCCCATGGCCTGTTTCCAAGCGAGCCAGTCCTGTGTCTCATGGCCTGCTGTCCTGTGCGAGGCAGTCCCCAGTGTCCCGCGGCCTGCTCTCTTCCTGTGCTGGGAGAAGTGTGCCCGCAGTGCTGGTGTGCCATCGGTGGACGCCATTGAGGCTAGGCCACCCTGCACAGTCCTGACGGCCGTTTGTTTTTATAGGATTTAGTAACACGGGAGACCAGTGCGCTCTCAGGGGCCGGGGTGTCACGAGCTTGCCATCCCACAGGTCACCAACAAGATCATACTGGTGCTATCCTACTCCTACCTGGTGGTGCTGATGCCCATCTTCCTGCTGACCGACTACCTGCACTACACGCCAGTGCTGGTCCTGCAGCGCCTGAGCTACATCTCCTCAGCTGCTGCTATGGGGCAGCTCCGTGCTGCACATGCAGTTTATGGATCTCTTCTACAGCATCACCATGGCCATCCTCATCGCCTTCTCCTATGTCTTCTCGCTCGCGTACCCCGCTCGCTATCAGTGTATGGTCAGCTACTCTAGCACAGCTATGCTGCTGGGCGTCTTCACCAGCTCTGTACTGGGCCACTGCTGGTCATTGTGGGCAGGGTCCCCTTCTCCACGCTCAACTACATCTCTCTGGCCTTCCTCACCTTCAGCCTGGTCCTCACCCTCTTCTTCAAACGCCCCCAGTGCCGCCTTTTCTTCAACCACAGAGCCCCAGTGTGTGATGGGGCCTCTCCCTTTGAATTGGACTGCATGAACCTGGGCACGATCCGGCCCACAGATGCAAAGCTGGGCCTGGCGCTGCAGGGGGGCCTGGCAGGACTGGACCCTGGCATGCTCTGGGAGCTGGGGGACAGCCTGTGGCTGCCGCAACTGCACCTCTGGTCCCTCTGGTGGGTCTTCAACTCGGCCGCCTGATAGTCTACCTGATCATCTACTATGTGCATGTCCTGTGGAATGTGGGCAGTCCCGCCAAGGACACCTCCTCCATCTACAACACTGCATCCATCCTGCTCCATACATCCACGGCCCTGCCGGCCTTGCCCCCTACACCCCCTCCAGGATGGCCCTGATGTGTCGTCTCCCCAAGTGCCATCACCTCCTTCTACATGGTCTTTGTGAAGACCTGCTGGGTGCTGTGGGTGAAGCTAGTCATTGCGGGTGTGATGGCAGTGCAGGCTGCGCTGGGCTTCCTCATGTATAGCACCAGCAGCAACTGGCTGTGCTACATGGCCTTGTGCTCTTCCATGGGCCTACTAGTTTCTGGTGCCTGTTGCCATGTGGGTCAAATGGAGCTGGGAGGCCATGGTCTGGGTGACCATGGAAGGGCCAGAGCTATACTCTGGCTTGTGGCAGGCAGCCAAGGGCTGCGCACCTTCCTCCCACTCACTGGGAATGGATGGGCCTTCTGCATGTGTTAAGAGGCCTCCCTTCCAGAATGTTCTGCAGGGAGCAGAAGCAGTATGTACAGGCAGCGTGGAGCGAGCTGGGAGGTGTACTCTCACACTGGGAGGAGGAGTGAACCCAGTGTGCCCCTGCCAGGGGCCCAGTTGTCTCCTTGTCCATGGCACATCTTGTCCCAGCTCTCAAGACCCTGAGTGCCAGAGTCCAGCTCCAGCTGGTCCAGGGTTCCCTGAAGGATGGACGGTGTCAGCACGAGAGAGATGAGAGGGCCTCAGGTTTCTTTCTGATCACCAGGCAGGCATCTCTGCTGTCTGATTCTCTAGTTTTATTTATAGTGAAAGGTGCAAGGAGCAGAAAGAGCAGCATGTGTTTAGTAAATGATTTCTCATAGATAATTTTTTTTGATCAGTACAATTTTCCAGAACATGGATTCTGCAGAAGTTGCAATTCTAATCTTAGTAGTAATGATTGTCGTAAAAAACTTAGCTACAGGCACTGATGCTATTATATGGGAAGGACAGGTATTTTTTAAGCATTTTTTTCCATAGTATGCGTAAGACCAAGATATACAAAACCTCCGGTATAGCCCTAAGAAAGGGACCTTAACCATAAGGCAAACATCATAGTTTAGGAAAGGTAAGTTTTCTATGAGTAAGGGTCATTAGGCTGTTTATAGCTCTAAGAGAAAATTCCCCCAAAAAAAAGGATTCCCAGGAGACAACAATAATCTACCCTCATGGCCACAAAGATAGATGATGTATATTTTGCATAAGTTGCGGGGCTGACTTTTGCAACATTTACCCTAGCCCAAGAGGTATTGAGTTTACTAGTTAATTATAAGGTTTTTCAGGGCAGAATGGAATGTAAGGGTAGATCTAGTGATACTCTTCTATGCTAGTCTTCTTGAATTACTGGATTATCCCTGACCAGGTGCAATCACTTCCCCAAAGCCAGAACGAGAGGACAGCTTGCTCTTGATTTTAATTGGCAAGGTACTCTAAGATCTGGCGCTCAAGCAGAAATGATAGTTACAAGAGGGTAGATATTGGCCGCTGCCTGGCGGCAAGAGCTCTTGCAAACTTGTCATACCCTCAGCAGGAATTTTCACTCAACCAGTGGGTTCAGGATGGCTCCCAACACCTGAGCTTGGCATGGAGCCTGCCATATGTGGCGTTCCCTCTGCTTCTCCCATGGCAGCCACTTGGGTTCCAGAGTTACCAGCCCTTGTAACATCCTTCCTCCCAGCTCCCTGGCCTGTTTTAGAGGCCTCAAGTGCTGCTGTGGTCCCGACTAGCCCCAAGAGAAGCCTTTCTTGTCCCCTTCCATGGTGGGGCACAGTGACACACAGCCAAGGAGTAACCAGATGCTGTCCTCCGGCCCACTTATGCTCTAGAACCTTCTCCAGCCTACATCCTGCTTGCTCCTAAGATCCTCTGTGTGTTCCTCTGAATTGAACCTTTCTCCAAGCTGTATGCTATTGCCTCACATAGTCACACACATGTGCTCAGGCCACACACACTTGTAGGAACCTCCCTCCCTCCCTGCGTTTCCTACACCCAGCTGGTGGGCCCAGGTCTGTTACCAGCTCCCCTGCCCAGCCCTGGTTCCCCTTTGGGCCTCACCCCTCCTGGTCACTCCTGAGTCAGATCATCTGTCCTCACTTGATCTTCAGCTCATGTGGCATCCTCAGGCTTCCAGCTCTGTGGTGCCACCTCACAGAAGTGCTGGTGCCCAGCTTCCCTCTCCACCTGGTCCGCACCCACCCCAGGCCTCCCTTCTCTTCTGTTGGGAAGGGCCGAGCTCTGCCAGACACAGTAGGAGTGGTTTCCTCAGAACACACCCAGCCGGCTCCCCATGGCCGGGGCCACCTCCCCTGACAGCCCCTCATGTGGCCACTGATCTTCCCTGCCTTCTGGCCCTCCTTGCCCTCTCTCAGCCTGCACATGTCACCAGAGCATCTTGTTGGCCAGGCGCTCCCCTTTCCTGCCACCGACAGCACATGGAAAGGGCTTCAGGTCATCTGCTGTGCATGCTGTCCACTTGCTCTGTCTCTTCCTTGAATGTTTCTGATTGTAGGAACACAGGGTTGAGTACGACATGGGCTGGCGCAGAGGAGAGAACAGCACCTTCCAGCTCCGCCCCCAGGCCTTGCTGAGGCGTTGGGGTGTCCAGCCTGACCATGGGACCTGACATCGTCACTCTGCAGCCCTGCCCTGCACACATGGCTATGTGGTTCAGTGTCATACGTGCAGACGTAATGGATCTTCTCGGTGATGCCATAGGGCTGATCTCCAGGTAACAGGGATGCCACGTGCTGTTTTCTCCTGGGACCAACAGCCCTGAGGTCGATACCCCCTTATCTGTGTTTCTTTCTCCAGATTCTGATGATGGCCATAGATGGGTCCCAGAAGGGGGTGGCCAGGCCAGGGCTTGAGCCCTGTAAGACAGTGCCCTTTCGGCAGCTGGATATGGTGGGAGCCTCTTGCTGTGTGCCACCTTGTCATGCCTTGATTGCTCCCGCCCAGGGCTGTGGAGCACCACAGGAGACATGTGGTGTGGGTGACCAGGAACCCAGCCCCTCTTGGGTTTCTCTTGCTCTATGTGCAGTCACACTACTGCTTGTCCTGGCGAGGGGAAGGGGTGGGGGCTGCCTTATTCCCCACCCAGCACAGCGACCCCTCGGCCTCTGTCATCCTCTTGAAAGGCTTTTCGCATATTTTTGTCCTTCATTCTCCAGAACTTTAGAATGTTCCTTGTCTAGTTAGTTTTAGAGGCACCTTGGGGACTTTAGCAGAAAGTACCTTCAAATGTTCACTTTTCTGCAGAGGACCGGGAGCCATATGCACATTCATTGTTCCTGCTTTTCTTATTTGTTTTACTGTTCTGTCTCTGATTTCTCGAGTCATTTAACGGTGAAAGAACTATGATTCCAGAACTCTTCTTGTGATTTCTGCCCATTGTCATGAGGTGCTTGGCTTTGCAGCGATTGCCATTTACTCTGTCCCACAATTACCAGGAGACATTTTGATTGTCTTCCCAGGGTGTGTGTCGTCCTCAGTGTTGCACGCACACAGCACACATATGGTTTGGGGTGCTGTCTGAGCACCAGGCCGGTCTTGCTGGTTCCCCTGTGTAGGATGGGCGTTCCCCATGACACAGTCTCGTCTAACTTGGCCGCTTCCCTATTCAGTTTCCAGATCGCGTCCTCTCTAATGAGCTCTGTGCCCTGGTCTTTGGAATGAACACATTCCTCGCCACTGTCCTCAAGACCAGCATCCTCCTCATTGTTTCCAACAAGTGGTGTCTGGACCTCTCAATGCACCCGCAGATGAGTCCATTTCAGCCTTGTGTCCTGGGGGACGGAAGCCTCTGGAAGAGTGTCTGGCCAGTGACATCTCCTACTCCAAAGGGTCTAGGTCCGCAGGTCTGCTGCAGGGGCGGCTTGGGCACAGTGGGCTGGGGTGGAGCAGAGCAGAAGGTGAGAAGCCCGGAGAAGGGTCAGCCACGGTTGGACTTCTCCGACCGGGGGGTCCCAGGCTAGGACCCGGGATGTCATCTGGTTACTCCCGCTTAGGTTGCTGGGGCACCCAACGCCGGCCCAGATGCAGGCTCGTCTGGAGGAGCTCTCAGCAGCCTTGGGCATCCCACATGCCAGCTGATGTCCCAGGAAAGATGGAGGTATGGCTGAAAGCCCTTTTCCCTGTGTGGTCACAGGTCACTGCCCTCATTTTAGGTCTCTGCCTTTGATGTCAAAACCTATCAGACATGGGACCTGACTCTCATGGGAGCTGTTTTTTGGGGTTTTTTTGTTTTTCGTCTGCATGACAAGAGAGTGGACCTGGGGTTGTCATTGGTGCACGTCAGCCCCTGTGTGATCCCTCCCTCCATCCAGCACTAGGTGAGTTCTCGGTGCTTCTGAGAAGAGCTTGAATGTTCCTGTTCCCTGTGAGGTGGGGACACTCATGTGTGTGACTCTGGTTGCTCTCGGCCATAGTGTGATCTCTTCCAGCAAGCTGGAATTAGCCAGAGGGTAGGCCTGGAGGGAGGATAACCAGGTTCCTGGGGACCACCCCACTCCACCTGTGGCCTGACATGTGTCCTGAGCCTGGGGGCATGCAGCCTCCATCTGCCTGGACCCTGGACCTCAGTGGACTTGGTGGGCTCCCCAGAGAAGTCCCGACCTCTGAGCTGTGTTGTCAATACCTCGGTGATCCCAGAGCTGACTGGGAAGAGGTGCTGGGCAGGAACAGATACTCTTGTTTGGAAACTGGCCTGCGGGAGAAAATGCCTGTAGGAGAAGAACATCTGAAGTGTTTGCTCACGTCTGCAGGTGTCCGCAGGGCCCCCCAGCCTCAGCAGAGTTGGCAGAGGCCCACTGTGGATGTACTGGACTTGGGCCCACAGGTCTATGCGCTGTTGCACCTACAGGTAGGTGGGAGGGGCTGGGTGGGTAGGCAGGCTAGGGGCTCCCCCCCGCCCAAGCAGCAGCCGCTGCAGGGGAGCACTTGGACCAGAGCTTTCCATGGAGCCTTGCCTGGCAGTGGTTCTGCTCTGGGAGGGACTTCTGCCCCTTGCCAGAGGTGCCCAGTGGTTCCGCTCTGGGCATCGGGGTTGTTTGTGTGGATAGGAAGAGGTCTGTCTCCATCCCCAGGGGGTTCAGTGGATCCAGCCATATGGTGGTTCTGACCTGCCTGTGGACAGGGACATCAGGTCAATGCACCGATTGATGCCTCTGGCCGGTCCGTGGGGTAGGGCAGTATGCCTAGAAGCTGGGCCATGCCCAGGGGCCCACAGCTGTGGGGGCTGCCGGTGGGGTCTTCCGCTGGGGGCTGAGTCTTCCTGCCTTGTGGTTTCTGGCCGTGTCAGATCAAGTGGATTTTCTCTGGCTGGTCTCTTTTCCTGGTTAAAAAGTAAACAGAAGTGGGGCAATAAGTTTGTGATTAGAAGTCCCGATGGGGTGCCCGGGAAGTACTCCCCACCCATCTCGCTCACTTTCCCATGTACAGCCTGTGTATCCCTTTCCCCTTATTCTAAGTGGTCTTGACTTTAAAAGAGCGAAAAATGGGGGATATTTGGAAATAACAAAGAATTACAATTCAGGCCAAGCAGGGCACCATGGGCACCATGGGCTTGTCGGCCCAACTAAGGACAGGAATGTTATTATATGGGGAAGAAGGGGAAGTTGGGAGGTTGTGTTGGAGGAAAGCAGGGGTGCGGGGGGATGAGGTGTCTCACTGGCTTAGCTGTTGGGGGGGCGGAGGTGGATTTCTGGTAGGGGCTGCAATGTACACCTTCCCCTGGTGGTTCTCCTGTGGAGTGTTCTGTTGTTCCCGTGACTGACATCGAGGGTGGGCTCCTCTTTCCAGCCTCCAGTCTCCACATGGGTGAGCTTTCCCCTATTACTTGTCACAGTGGTGAGAAGGCGCTGGGGCTCGAGTGCAAAGCTGGAGACTCGTGGGAACCAGGACACAGCGTGTAGGGAACTGGCTCGTTTTAAGTTAGACTCTAGTTTTGGATGATCATACGTCCACATTCAGTGTTAGAGGGAACACAAATCCACGTGCTTGTTCCCACCTTCCCCATTAGGCACAGTCTTACCGGACCCTAGCCTCACATAGTCAAGGACAAGGAGGCTCCCTTCCCACTGCCTACCCCCACCCCCCTCGCTGGCCTCCCGTTCCTGGCCATACCACCTGACCCCCACCCTGGGCAACTCAGTCCCTCCACCATTTCTGTATCTTCTCATTTCCAGAGTGGCATTTAACTGGAATTGTGGTCTGTCACCTTCAGGGATGGGCTTTCTCACTCAGCCTGCCCCCCTTGAGATCCCTGTGGGTCACTGCATTTGTGTATGTGTGTGCCCACATGTGTGTGTCTGTTTGCCCATCGCCACCGACCATTGGGTCGTGGACACAGGACCCAGCAGCTGTATCTGGTCCCCACGGACACGGTCATTGCTGGTTTTGGGTTGTTGTGAAAAAAGCGCTTTAATCATTGGTTCGTAGGTTTGTGTGCACATGTCGGTTTTCATTTGGGAGAAGTACGAGTCTGTGGTGTCCGTGTGTTTCTGAAGGAGCTGTCAGCTTTTTTCTGTGCTCGCTGCTCAGTGTCACGGTTCCGTAGGTGTGCACAACAGAGCCAGTCCCCTGTGTCCTCAGCAGCTTCTAGTGTTGTCCCTCATTCAGCCACTCTGACAGGCATGGGGACACTGCATTTCCCTGATGGTACACATCCTGCTCTTCTGTCCTGTGATTTATCCACCTCTGCCTGCCTCCTGTCAGCAGAATTGTCTTCACTGGAGCTCGGCCTCATTTGTGTGTGCCAGCTGCTCCTCCTTTGTGGGACACATTCATTCCACCACACCGTCTGAGCTGCATGGGTCTACAGGGTCTCAGACTAATTCAGTAGTCACCACACTGTACATGTTTTCTCCTGTGACTTCCTTCAGTGCTCTCTCCGGCAAACTGCTGTGCGAGCACAGCACGGGCCAGCCAGCATACAAAGTGGGCGCTTTGTTGTGTTCTTGGTGGAGCTGCCAGGCAACAGTAGGTTATGAGTAAAGTTTTGGGGAATCTGAAGTTCTATGTGGCCGCCATGCCCCTCATCTTGCAGGCTCAGCTGTATGAGGTCCCTCACGTTCTGTGGAGATCTGGCCTGTCCGTCTTAACAGGGTTTTTGCAGAGCAAAACTTTGTGATTTTGATGAGCTCTGGTTTACCTGTTTCTCCCTTTATGGGTCTGGGCATGGTGCCAAATGTAAGAACTGTTTGCATGGCCCTGGCTCTCGAGAGCCTGAAGTTGTATAGGTTTACCTTTAAGTCTGTGGCCCACGCAGAGTTTTGTGTGAGGCGTGAGGGCAAAGGCCGCTTCACTTTTCCCGGCACCACTTGTTGAAGAGACTGTCTCTTCTCTGTCGAACTGCTGCTGCACCTGTGTCAGAATCAAGCTGTGTGTGTTTGTGCGAATGTTTCTGAACCCTCGGGCATCCCTGGAGCTGGACACCTGCCCTTCTGCCACCGCCACTGCATCCTGCTCGCCAGCCACACGAGTTCTGAAATGGGGCGGACCAATTGCTCCAGCTTGGAGAGTTTTTTTCAGAATTGTTTCCGCTTTCTATTTTCTTTGCCTTTTCCTGTAAATTTTACTTATTTATTAAAAAAAATTTTTTTTATTTTGAGAGAGCGCAAGCAATGGAGGGGAAGAGAGAGGGAGAGAGGATCCCAGACAGCTTCCACACCATCAGCATGGAGCCCAGCCTGGGGCTCAAACCCACAAACTGAGATCATGACCTGAGCCGAAACCAAAAGTTGGACACTTAACTGACTGAGCCACTCTGGGCACCCCAGCCTTTCCCTGTAAATTTTAGAGTAATGTTGTCTACCTCCAACAATTCTTGCTGGAATGTTGCTGGGAGTTGCAGTAACCCCCAGTTCGTTCTGGGACAATTGGCATTTCCACTCTGTTGTTTCCGGTCTTGTGAACACGGTGTGTGTCTCCATTTATTCAGAAAGTCCTTGATTTATTCCAGAATTTTGTAGTTTCTGGCAAACAAGTATTGTACATACTTTGCCAGATTGGTACCTAAGTATTTCGTTGTTTTTTGAGTAATTGTGAATGATAGTGTATTTTTAATTCCCATGTCTACACTTGTCTGCTGGGCTGCCATATGAAAGCACCAGAGACCTGGCAGCTTCAGCAGCAGAAATTCTTTCTCACAGTCCTGGAAGCTCAGAGTCTAAGGTCAAGGTGTGAGCAGAGCTGGGCACTCCCAATGCCTTACTGCCCGGTAGACATTGTCTTCTGTGTCCTCATGTGAACTTTTCTCTGTGTGCGCACACACACTCAATCCTAAGAGACTGTTTTCTCAGAACATAGGTCCTATTCGATCAGGGGCAACTCTGTTGTCACCCCTCTGACCTTAATTTCCTCTGTGAAGGGTCTGTTTCCAAACACAGTCCCATGAGAGGTGGGGGCTTACCCACATGGGTTCTGTCCATAACAGCACCGTGTGCTTGTTGAGAACATATAGGGATACGGTTGATCCTTGGGTGTTAGTCTTTTATAATCTTGCTTAGGCCATTCGTGAGTTCCAGGAGGTGTTTTGTTTCTCATATTTTTTTTTCTTGCCTTTTCTTACCTAATTGCAGCTGGGTCAAGCTTTCTCATTATTTCCTTCCTTTTACTTGCTTTAGATTTTTATTGTTCATCTTTTTATAGGTTCTTGAAATGGGAACTTAATGACTTGAGGCTTCTTTTTATTTTATTTTAATTTTGGAGAGTGCACGAGCAGAGATGAGGGTCTGAGGCAGAGAGAAAATCTTAAGCAGGCTCCACACTTAGTGTGGAGCCCAACCCGGGGCTCTATCCTAAGACCCTGGGATCATGACTTGAGCCAAAATCAAGAGTCAAACACTCAACCAACTAGGCCACACAGGCAGCCCTTGAGGCTTCTTTTCTAACATTTGCATTTAGTTCTGTGCATTCCCTCTCCTACTACTTCAGCTGGGGCCCACAGATCAGTAAGCTGCATTTTCATTGTTGTTCATCTCAGTGTATCTCTTTATCTCTCTTGAGACTTTCTCTTTGACCTATGATTATTTCAGATGGTCTTGTTTGTTTTCCAAGTGTTTTTGTGAGTTGCCTGTTACCTTTGTTAATGATTTCTATTTTGATTCTATTTTGTGATCAGTGAATACAGTCTATCTGACTTCAGTCCTTTTAAATTTGTTGAGGTTTGTTTTATGGCCCAGGATGTGATCTATCTTGTTATTTGTTATGTGGACCCTTGAAAAGAATATAAATTCTCCTGCAGGGGGTGGGGTGTTTTATAAATTCCAATTAGATCTTATTGGGCCATAGATAGTCGTATTGATTTAATTTCTCTCCCTGTGGATTTAGTCTCATCCCATTGTTGAGAGAGGAGTGTTGGCATCTCCATCCTTAATAGGGGCTTTGATTGTTTACCTTTCAGTTCCATCATGTTTTCCTTCATATGTTTTCAGCTCTTTTATTTGTTGCACACACCTTGGAGATTGTGGGGATTGCAGTATGTGTTTTGGTGGATTGAGCTTTTTATCATTATGTAATGTCCTTCTCTGCCTCTAGTCATTTTCTTTTCTCTGAAGTCTACTTTACCTAATTTCAACATAGCCACTCCTGTTTTCCTTTAATTAACGTTTGCATGATATATATTTTTTCCTTTTCCTTTTACCTGATCATATTGTTATATTTGAAATGCATTCCTGGCAGACTACATATGATTGAGTCATGTTTTTTTTTAAATTTCTTAATGTTTATTTATTTTTGAGACCGAGAATCCCAAGCAGCTTCTGTGCCATCAGCACAGATGGGGCTTGAACTCACAAAACTCTGAGATCGTGACCTGCACTAAAACCAAGAGTTGGATGCTTAACTGACTGAGCCACCCAGGCACCCCAATCTGCACCCCAATCTGATTATTTTTTAACTCTTTTATCTCTGTCATAAGGGTCTCACTGATGTTTTCCATTCTTAAGTTCAGGGAGTATCTTATGGTTGTTGCATTAAGTCTCCATTAGGCATGTTAGTTATAATATCTGCTTTGCTCAGATCTCTGTCCGTGGCCTTTTTCTTGTTCTTTCATTTGGAGGGGTCCCTGAGTGGCTCAGTCAATTAACTTCTTTCATTTAGGATAAATTCCTCTGTCTCGGCATTTTGGCTAAATCTCTACCTTCTCTGTGTTAGCAGTCTTCCGTTTTATTTTCTGATGAGGTAATAGGAGGCATAACAACCATCAAAGTTAATAAAGATCTGTAAAGAGAAATATATGAATATCATATACATTCAATGCTATAAGACTACTTCTTAGAAATGACAGATATCGTGGACACAAAATACAGAAAAACTGGAGGAAAACTGGTGTTTCTTCAAAGATAGACAAAAATGTGGAGGGGGAGTGAATATATAAAGGTCATCAGATGTAAAGAAAACTATTTTGAAGTGTGTGGGTTCTTTATGGACAACTATGGTTACATTTTAGCAAGACTAGAAGAGATAGGATTCATGTAGAGTAAACAAAATACAATCTAATGATAGATTTCTTCTAGAAAACATTGGAAACACCTACCACACACTCAGATGGTTGGGGCCTGTGAAGTGCTTCCATTACTAATTCTAGCTGACGTATTTGGAATAGCTCAAGAGTTTACAAAATACTTGCCTATGACTCTAAGTATGTTAGGTTTCAGGAATGGTAAACAACCCAAGGTTCTGAGATGAGAGTAGGTGATAAGATAAAGGCTGAAATCAAAGACTTTGTCATCTTTTACTTTTGTGAGGAATTAAAGCACCAAAGTGCTGTGAGTCATTTCAGCAATTCATTTTGGCCATCAAAGACCAAAGTGCTGATTATTTTGTGATAGTAATCTGTTCTTATAAAACAATAAGAGATGTGGGTCACATTATTCTAGGATTTGTTCTCTCTGACATAACGAGTGTCTTTGATTGAAGTACCAAGAATCACATTTCAGATGATAGATATTAATGATACAAGCCTATAGGGCATGCCAAGCATAGTAGAAACTGTTATTAAATGTAAGGGGAAGGATTACCCAGAACTCACTATCGATTACAAAGATTATTCATTCCTGAAACCAGGTATACTCTCTTTGAAAGGGTTTATGATAGCGAACATTACAAAGGCAAACAGAACTCAGATGTTTATTCTCTACACTTTTGATCCCTACAGTGTAGTAAAGGCGACAGCTGAGATAGAAAGACACAACATATGACTCAATGATCCGCTGTGGAAGCTGAGACTGATAAACTATGTGTCCACTCAGATTATTTTCTTGTTAACACCTCCAGCTAATGTTTCAGCCATGCTTTATGTTGGGCTAATGATACAACGGAGCAACATAAATTACTGGCACTGAACTTCAGTGGTACAGCTACAGCCAAAAGCAAGGATGTTAAAGAAGTGAAGATTGGTGATCACATTGCCACTTCTTTTCCTGTTGGAGCACCATCAAAGGCCTTAATTCCTGACATGATGTGCTTTCCCAGCAAGAAGTTTCCAGTTAGAAATGTACCATGTACATCATACTTTATAAATAGCTTGGAAAATTCTCACCTAGATATTACCAAATGCCAACTGTCTCTCCATGCTTGCTGTTATGTCCCCACAGCCAGGGTCAGTACTAGCTGATGTGCTGACCTTGGCTGCTAAGGAAGTAGGTTGCAGGTGGGGCATTTTTCTCTCCCTCTTTGTTCTTCTATGGCAAAATTTAGAATGCCTCCAGACACTTACTTTTTGGTCACCTCTAGAGAAACTCTTGAGCATTTCTTCAAAGAAACACCCACTGACCTTCCTTACCTCTAGATACTATATTTCTATGTGGCCAATGCCAGTCTGGATTATACAGCAAGTATTGCATAATGGTTACAATCATGTCCCAGATCCACATTTTAAATCTTAGATATCATGCTAAATAGGCTTCCCTGATAAAAGTCTGCATGCAAGGATTTCATAAGAATAGAAAGAAAAATCCATGAAGATCATCAAGGATTCCATCAGAAATGCACAAAAAGTGGCCTGCAATTCTGGACAGCCATACTGGGAACAATTAGATTCTAATATCCATGATTATGGGTTGTGGCAAAGCCAGTTTGGCCACAGGGTAGTACCAGATAAATACAAATAGCTACTTGCTAAGATTTCCCAGTAGATAACCTATCATGCTAGGGACAAATTGGCCATGATACAAAATAAAGATTGATGGGGACACTTTTTTTAAAATGTTCATTTATTTTTGAGAGTGAGAGAAAGAGAGATGTGGGGGAGAAGTTCAAGACTCCAAGCTGTCAGCACAAAGCCTGACATGGGGCTCCAACCCATGAACCATGAGATCAAAACCTGAGCCGAAGTTGGACACAGCTGACTGAGCCACCCAGGCAGCCCATAATGGGGGCACTTTTTAAGGACGACAGAGGATATGGACCACTCATGTCACACCTGTAAACCAGTACAATTCTGGAAAAGCAGAATTGAGTCATTGACTAGAAGCATGCCTAAGAGGTCACTCGAGCATCTCCAAATGAATTTCCTATAATTTCCTCCTTTTATGGGTTTTGAATATCTGTTAGTAATGCAATATACATTTGAGGGTGGGAAGGAATGTATTGAAACATTCCCCTGTAAAATGGCCACATAACTCTCCAAGACTAAAAGGTATCAAATTTTATGTCCCACACCTTACATAGGTAATTGTTATTTGTTTATCCATTGATAGGAACACATTTTACTGGGACAGTTCTTTGTGAATTATGCAAGGTTTTACCTCTTACTTAAAAACTTCATTGGCCTTATAACCACTGACTGATTGGAAAAACAAAAGGAACAAACGGATTATTAAAGCTAAACTATCTAAGCTATCAGCCACATTTAGCCTTCTCCTCTCAGAAAGTCATGGAATGTTTCCCTGTGACGCTGATATTATTTCTATCCATACTTAATTTTAATCCTTCACAATCTGACATAGGTAAGCATTATAAAGGACTATATACTCAGTCCTTTCATCAACACAGATTTATTTTCCTTGCCAATTGTTTAATAAATTGTGCATAACCTAAAACAGAGTGATTGGATGTTCTACAAAAGACACCTGAGAAATATTTTCTATGAAACTTGCTGGAATGATTTCCAGATACTCTTGGCTTCCATTACAGAAATTAAATCATAATTAATCAATCCTTGGAAACATTTCTCAACTAAAACAATATCACTACTCGTTCAAATGACAATAATTGAAGACTTATATCCATTATAGATCTTAAACTTAGGCTATTCAAAGAACCTCCAGAAGCACACAGTCCTTGGAAGTCAACTACTGACTGAAAAATTCTTGAAAGTATATAGCTTCCATTCAAGATCATGTGGGGCACCTGGGGGGCTCAGTCGGTTAAGCATCTGACTTCGGCTTAGGTCATGATCTCATGGTTCGTGGGTTCAAGCCCCACATTGGGCTCTGTGCTGACAGCTCAGAGCCTGGAGCATGCTTTGGATTCTGTGTCTCCCCCTCTGTTTCCCTCCCCATCTCAAGCTCTTTCTCTCTCAAAAATAAACATTAAAAAAAAAAAAGATCATATGCACAAGATGCTCCTAGATGAGTGGAACCACTGATTGCCATATTCTCCTTGGGATACATTTGCTCTTGATTCTCTTGACCTTAGTTTTCCTTTGAATAGTGTATCCATGTCTGTATTAGTTTATTTTTCTGTTGCCACTAACTAATAACTTACGTAGGTCTAGGCCTTATTAGAGACAATCTCCAACATAATCCTGTAATTTAGCTCTCCTAAGCTATTAGTAGCACAGCCAATTTGAAGATTATTGGATATATCTCCTTATGCCAAGTTTTGGAAAACCCAAACAACGGCCAAACCTGTTACTAAAATGATTTTCAATAACAATAACATATAATCTTAAGAATTGTATCTTTTGATAACATTAAAGGCAGAGTTGTGACAATGATCTTTATGTAAACACCATGGCTCAATTTGATAAAAATTGACTTAACCATTGTTGGTGGTTTTCTTGGTAGTAATACTATAAGTCAAACATTTGAAACTATGAATTAATTCAAACTAAATGACCAAAAGTTAAAAATATTCATGCCTAGAACAAATTGAGCATAGTATAAAGGTATGTTACATTAAAATGACCAACACATAAATGAAGAAAAATATTCTCAAACTGGAAGAAGTAGATATAAATCTCCTTGTAATATAACAATGACCTTGTTCCAACAACACTCACACAAAAGATCACCTCCCTAGAGTTCTTTTTCCTGTGTGGAACCGGACTCTCAGTGCTAATCCAGGACCAAAATTAATTGTTCTATATGGAGCTAATAGTTAGACCACTCCAAGTGTATGACTCCCAACCTTTTGGGAGGACTACTATCTCTCCTTACAAAGAATTTAGGGGTGCCTGGGTGGCTCAGTCGGTTGAGCCTCCGACTTCGGCTCAGATCAGATCTCACGTTCATGGGTTCTAGCCCCGTGTCAGGCTCTGTGCTGATAGCTAGCTCAGAGCCTGGAGCCTGCTTCTGGTTCTGTGTCTCCTTCTCTCTCTGACCCTCCCCCTCTCATGCTCTGTCTCCCTCTGTATCAAAAATAAATAAAACATTTAAAAAAAAGAATTTAAAGGGACAAAATGTTTCCTCGAGGTAGAGACGATAAAAGGAAAAACAGACTGAGCACACTGATTCCACCCATGTAGTTGGGCAACTTGAGGTGGTCATCAAATATTTGTTCTTCACATCAGCAGGCCTAATAGACAATGCAGCTCATGCTCAGAGGCACACCAAATCATGTTATTGTCCTTAGCTAAGATATTACAGATAATAGTATAAGCTTTAGCGTTCTTTTAAACTGCAAGGTGTCTTTGCCATTGCTAGTATACTTTACTGTACCTGGATTAACACTGCCAGCAAGATGGAACAACCTACATTTTAAGAAAAATGAAAGAAAAAGGTGTCTTGGCACTAGGTGTGAGACTTGTTTTATTGGCCAGTGCTGGAAAATACTGGGTTATGGTTCTGGAGTATCTTTCAGGTACTTTTTTTAATACCTTTTTTTTTTTAAAGTAGGCTCCAAGACCAGCATGGAGCCCAATATGGGGCTTGAACTCACAACCCTCAGACTAAGAATTGAGCTGAGATCAAGAGTTGGACACTTAACCGACTGAGCCACCCAGGTACCCCAATACTTTTTTTATA
Organism: Helogale parvula; assembly: GCA_004023845.1. Taxonomy (NCBI): domain Eukaryota; kingdom Metazoa; phylum Chordata; class Mammalia; order Carnivora; family Herpestidae; genus Helogale; species Helogale parvula. The sequence continues at coordinate 19,165 of PJEM01014229.1, forward strand.
TAATACTTTTTGCTCTTTTTTATATGTCTCATAATCAGTGTCTGCCGCCCAGATTCTTAAATGTTTATGCACAGACACTATTCTGACAATGGATCAATAGATGATACAAAGTCAAAAACAGCATCAAATCATGCTGATTTATTCTCGAACTGAAAAAGAGCCCTGTACAAACAAAACCTCACTTCAAGGGGAATCAACAATAGTGATGCAATGTGTATAATCCCCACAGCTTTGGTTGAGAGGATTTGGATAGAGAATACTAAGGATGAGAGGTTCCTATTCTTTGTTTTTGGCTACAATAGGAAGTAACCACCAGAGCTGGTTTTAAACCTGTCTCAATTGATTAATGACATCCTTACATCAATAAGCACATATCTGAGAACTAGCCAATTAGTGGCAGCCCCAGGCTTCTGGAAGCCAGTAAACCAGTACTGATGCACTCCAGTAACTACAGCATCACAACTTAAGGCCAGCAGATCTCTAAATGTTCACTCTACAGTGAGTAGATCTTTACATATCCAAACCCCCATTGAAGATCAGCTTTCTGCTGTGCTAAGAGAGACCATTCGTAACTAGGACAGCTCTCTCCCTTGCTTTGCAAGCAATAAATTCAGTATTTTGTTTACTCCTTTGACAGAGAATTGGATGCGATGGGAGTGAACTTTTAGCCAAAGTATCTTTAGCCTTCATGCTGCTGTCTTGAAGAGTTGATGCCTACCTATTATGGGAGTTGAAAATACAATGATTAACAGCTCTTCTTTGTCTTCATCTTCTTTGTTCTCCTTTTCTTCCTTTAAAAATTTCTTTATAATTTTTCAATGTTTATTTATTTTTGAGAGAGAGAGAGAGGGTAGGGGAAAGGCAGAGAGAGAGAGGTAGGGGGATACAGAATCCGAAACAGGCTCCAGGCTTCGAGCTGTCAGCACAGAGCCCGATGTGGGGTTGGAACCCATAAACCGCATGATCATGGACTGAGCTGAAGTCAGATGCTTAACCGACTGAGCCACCCAGGGACTCCTAACATTTTCTTGCATGTAAAAATTGTACCTGCTATTATAAAAAATAAATTGAGGAATAGATAAAGAAGAAAACAAAGGTCAATTGCAAATCCCACACTCATAAAGAACTACTGTCAATGTTTTGACATTCTTTTACTCTTTTCTATGCAACCATCTTTATATACATATTTACATATGATATACATATGATATATGTATTTTATATACACATATGTTCTAGTTTTGTTGAGGTATAATTGATCAATTATCTATTTAGAGTTTTATTGTGAACTTATTTTTTATTATAAAATAATACTACTAAAAATAACTTGATGTTTTATGGATATGTATTAATTTCATTTAACAAATACGTATTGACAGTTGGGTTTGTGACTTGTTATATTAGGTATAGGGAACAGAGGCATGAAGAAGATTAACAAGATAAAGGACCTCATGGGTGGAAAGTCTGGCAGGGTTTATATATATTACGCGAGGTACAAGCAACAGGATAATTGCAGATTGTAATAACTACTGTGACAAATAAGAAAACAATATAATGCAACAAAGAGTAATTAAGGTATGTATATATGCTGTTTTCACCAGGAACGACCTGAAGATGAGAAGAAGACAGCCAGCCCGAGAAAGGGCCAAAGAGCCCAAGAAGTAGTTTTCGAAGTAAATGGAGAGAGTGCAGAGATCTGAGGTAATAAAGAAGTAGGGGGGAAAAAAATCAGGGGCGGAGCGCACAGTTGGGCTTGAACCTACGAATTATGAGATTATGACTTGAGCTGAAACCAAGAATTGGATGCTTAACCTACTGAACCACCCAGGTACCCACTTTTTTTTTTTACTCATACATTGATAAATATTGCCAAGTGTTGGTTCCAGGGATGGGGGCTGTGCACTTGCATACACAGGCATGCTTTTCATCAAGCTAGGAGTTGATTTAGGAGTTTTAACTTTAAAATGTATCTTTTTAAAAAATTTTTTAACGTTTTTATTTATTTTTGAGAGAGAGAGAGAGACACAGAGCATGAATGGGGAATGGTCAGAGAGAGAGAGAGAGAGACACAGAATCAGAAGCAGGCCCCAGGCTCTGAGCTGTCAGCGTAGAGCCCAACGTGGAGCTCAAACTCATGAACTGTGAGATCATGACCTGAGCTGAAGTTGGCCACTTAACCGACTGAGCCACCCAGGCGCCCCTAAAGTGTATCTTTACAGACTTTACCATTGCAGGAAATATCTGTTTAATGCTTGCTCAGGTTTCTTCTTCTTGTACCACTAATGTATTAAATTGAAAATGATCATAGCCCCACCTTGTGGATTTGTTTAGCTAGTGAAGGTGTAACCAGGGCATGTTCTCTGTCCTCTAAGACTCTGGACGACAGTCAAGGCTTTCCTGAACTTCCTGCTTATCTGGAACTTGGAGATAAAAACCAAATGATTAGTCACTTTGCTTTATTTATTTATTTTGCTTATAATTTCAGGGACTCTATGTTAAACTCCATAACTTTACAAGACAAATAGAGGCTGCTAGGCTAGTGGTGATACAGCTGTGAGATGAGACTCATTTCAATATCAAGAGGCTGCATTTTCTAGACACTTCCTAGAAAGTGTCAGAATTATAACCATCTCTTGGCTTCTGGAGGTGAGATGTCTCTCTCCCCTGACCTCAAGGCAGTTAGGCAGTTTTCTGATTGTGTAAATAATTATAATTTTTATAGACAAGTTTTAGAGGTTAAAAGTAGAAAATAGTAATAATTAATCATCCAATCACTTAAAGACAGTTGTTATTACCATTTTTGTATATTCTGTTTCGGAATGTAGGGTTTTGATGCCTATTTTTAAAGCCATTGAGATCATTGTATATAGACAGCTTTGTATTTGATTAAGGTGTGAAGGTTTTGGGTTACATAGGAAATTACAGGTAATCTATCCATTTCTGTTTGTGTACCAGGAACAAAATAATATTCAGACTTGGCTTTTGTAGAGCCAGGCCACGAGGACTCATGTCTTTGGAAGTTTGCAGTGGCCTATTTAGTGTGATTTTAGTAATTTTTCCCCCTAACATCTCATGGCCCCTGGCAAACACTTAAAGTTTTGGGCAATGTGAGATTTTGATGTTGGTGAGTCACTGTAACTATGGCCACTTTGACCACAGGGAAGTGGCTATTTATATAGTCCATGTTACAGATATTGGTCTTAAGCTACTAGTGGGTGGTCCTGGTACCTAGCAGAGGCTGGCTTTAGAATCTGGACTATGCAGTTTTATTCTGAATGACACTGGTGTTTAAGAGACTTACAGGGTCTCTGCAGACACTGGGCCATCAGAGCCTCAATAAGAGGTGCATCTGAAGCAAGGGATTCATTCAAAAGGACGAAAGCATCATGACTGGGGATAAATATTTACTGTTTTTACAATTTGACTTTCAACCAGGTCTCAAGGCCAAGAATTTAGTGCAACTAAATTATGTGTGTGAGCTTAATAACTAGCATGTAAGTAAACTATTTGAAAATGTTTATTTATTTTTGAGAAAGAGAGAGACAGGGCAGGAGCAGGGAAGGGACAGAGAGAGAGGGAGAGACAGACTATGAAGCAGGCCCCAAGTCCTGGGCTGCCTGCAGAGAGGCTGATGTGGGGTTCGGACCCACAAGCCTGGAGATCACAACCTGAGGTAAAGTTGGACACTTAACCCACTGAGCCACCCAGGAGCTCCCCTTTTTTTTATGCTGTTTTTTGTTTGTTTAATTTTTTTTAATGTTTTTACTTTATTTTTGATACAGAGAGAGACAGAGCATGAGAGGGAGAGGGGAAGAGAGATAAGGAGACACAGAACCGGAAGCAGGCTCCAGGCTCTGAGCTAGCTATCAGCACAGAGCCTGACACGGGGCTCGAACCCACGAACGTGAGATCTGACCTGAGTCGAAGTCAGACACTTAACCAACTGAGCCACCCAGGCGCCCCTTTATGCTGTTTTGAACTGACTTCAGATCCAAGGGAGGAATCTATGGAAAGACTAAGCCATGGATACACATGGATTTTACACAGCCTTTAAGAATCATTCCCCACTTTGATACAGAGAGCCTATAACATCCCAAACCCGAGGATGCACCATCTCTTGAGTTGGAATGGCATAGGGATTTATTTATTTCAAGAGGCCTCTAGAGAAGCACTTCCTCAAAAGCCCCTTTATTTAAGGAACTTCCTGAAAGTTGTTCTCCAGGTGCAACAGTTCTCCAGGATGAACATTCCCTGGGAAGCAGGGTTCGCTGCCATAAGAAGTTCCACAGCAAGTGGCAGCAGCCACTGTGACTCAGGACCAAAAATACCAGTCCCTGGGAGACAGTGCAGGCCATGTCGCCAAGTTACAACCCACAGCAACATAGCCGGTAGAAAGACAGAAATATAGCATTCTATGGGGAAATCTAAACTGAGAGAGTGAAAATGCTGGATGGGAAGAACTTCTTTGCAGGACCTCATGCCTGAGACTGCTTCCGTTGTAAATTTTAAGGGAAAAAACAAACAAACACAGGGGTATCTCAAATGACAATCCCCAAGAAAAGAAATGAGTGAATCCCAGCCCCTACCACATCCTGTTCCCACAAACTAGTACATCTTACAGTGTCAAATTTAACCTCTTTTGAGTGGTTCTCCCAACTGTTTTAAAAATTGAGATATATGGGGCGCCTGGGTGGCTCAGTCGGTTGAGTGTCCGACTTCAGTTCAGGCCTTGATCTCACAGTTTGTGGGTTCGAGCCCCATGTCGGACTCTGTGCTGACAGCTCAGAGCCTAGAGCTGCTTCAGATTCTGTTCCTCCCTCTCTCTCTGACCCTCCCCTGCTTGCTGTCTCTCTGTCTCTCAAAAATAAATTAAAAACATAAAAAATAAATATTTCAAAAATGTAAACAAAATAAAAATTCAGATATAAAACTCCTTGTTTATAAAACACAAGCTCTTAAATATAATGAAAAAACAGATGGTGACCAGAGGGGAGATGGCTGGTGATGAGGGGGTGGGGCAGAGGGGAGGGAAGGAGATGGGTGAAATGTGTAAAGGAGATTAAGAATACATTTATGGGCAACTGGGTGGCTCAGTTGGTTAAGCATCTGACTTCGGCTCAGGTCATGATCTCATGGTTCGTGAGTTCAAGTCCTGCTTCAGGTGAGCCTCACTGTTTCTCTCTCTCTGCCCCTCGTGGGATTCTCTCTCTCCACCCTACTCACTTCCACCCTCTCTCCCTCTCTCTTTCACTTAAAAAAAAATAAGTACACTTATGGTGAACACTGAGTAATATCTAGAATTGTATACCTGAAACTAATACAACACTGTAATTACACCGGAATTGAAATAAAATAAAATGATTGATTTTTTTTTTTAAAAGATAGTGCGAGTGGGGGAGAGGAGCAGAGGGAGAGGAAGAGACAGAATCTTAAGCAGACTCCATGCTCAGTGTGGAGCCCAGTGCAGGGCTTGATTCTACCACCTTGGGATTATGATTTGAGCTGAAATCAAGAGTCAGATACTCAAATGTCTGAACCACTCAGGCACCCCAAAAATAAAATGATTGAGATTAAAATAAATAAATGAAATTAATGGTTTAAAAGTATACACAGCAGTAATTTTTAGAATACAAACTATTACTGTTATCTGTTACCATTACCTATTTGCCATTAACTAAAACCACTATCAAATTCCAGGATGTTTCCAGCAGAGAAATATTGCTAAAAGAAACCTATTAGCAGTCACTCACAGTTCTCTCTTCCTCTGCCCCCTGGCAACCACTAATCTACTTTTCATCTCTTATGGGTTTGCCTATTCTGGTTATTTCATATAAATGGAATCATATAGTATGTGGCCCTTTGTGACTGACATCTTTCACTTAGTATAATTTTTTCAAAGTTCATCCATATGTAGCAACTCTCACTTGTTTTTATAGCTGCATAATTTTTCATTGTATGGCTATACCACATTTGTTTGTTTATTTATCAGTCGATGGGCATTGCATTGTTTACATTTTTTTGGCTATTATGCATAATGCCACTATAAACATTCTTGTGCAATCCTAGTTGATTTTTAGGGCCATGATCATGGGCCCCAGACAAGCATCATAATTTGACTAGCAAAGTTGAAACAAATATTGTTTTTATTTATTTATTTATTTATTTATTTATTATTTTATTTTATGTTTTTTATTTTTATTTTTGAGAGACAGAGCGCGAGCAGGGGAGGGTCAGAGAGAGAGGGAGGCACAGAATCTGAAGCAGGTTCCGGGCTCTGAGCTGTCAGCACAGAGCTTAAGACGAGGCTAGAACCCACGAACCATGAGATCAAGACCTGAGCCGAAGTCGGACACTCAATCGACTGAGCCACCCAGGCGCTCCCAAATATTGTTTTTAGATACTTTTGAGTTTTTATTAGGGCTGGTACTAAGTACTAAGGTTTGGAACATAATTATGTTTGGGATAATAATAGGATTTGGGGATTGGTATATTTTTAAAATATGTAGGTGTGAAAACCAATTGCTGTGTAATTTTGTATAATTTGGATTCTTAATAGTGAGACTTCTGAGCTGTGTAGCAGTGAACAAACACAATTTTTGAAGTCCTGAATTTCTCTCACCCTAGAGAAAGACAGGCAGGCTGTAGCTGCTAAAAGAATGCAGACATGGAAAATTCATCTAACTGAAATTGAGCAGAATGAGAAGTTGAGGAGAATGATTTTAGAATAAACTGGGATTTGGGACTTTAATTTCTTGGATTCATAATGCTCATGGATAGCAGGAGGTTTTCATACTTTAGCCCTTTGGACTTTAATTAAAAGATTTTGGATTTTCATTTTTTAAGATTTAAATTTTTTAGTGATATCATCAGGAAACTAATAATGGGAGGGGTTTTTATTTAATTTTGGAGTATTACTATCTGTTGACATATGATTTGGGGACATTTTAATTTGGGATATTTGATTTAATTTTAATATTTTACTTTTTAAAAATGTTTATTTATTTTTGAAGGAGAGAGAGACAGAGCATGAGTTGGGGGAGGGGTAGAAAGAGAGGGAGACACAGAATCCGAAGCAGGCTCCAGACTCTGAGCTGTCAACACAGAGCCTGATGCAGGGCTCAAACTCATGAACCACGATATCATGACCTGAGCCAAAGTTGGAAGCTTGACTGACTGAGTCACCTAGGTGCCCCTTTAATATTTGAATGTTGTTATTTAATCTCCTTGCAGAAACTCTGAGAAGCTACGTTGGGCAATATAGCTGGATGAAATTTGGAATAGGAAATAGAGCAGAAGTGAACTTTCATCTTTAAATTCAGAATGCCCATTGAAGTCATTATTCTATTAATATACCTTTCTGTCCCATTTCAGAACCTAGAGCAAAATCTTTCAGTAGTAAGAAAGATCCCAGAAAGTTCCAGAAAGATCCACCAAAGAGTTTGGAAGGGTAGTTATTTTCTTATAACAAATGTTTTCTTCATTGTATAAATGTGTATTAGTTTTATGCTAATGATGCCTCTTGGGGTAATTTTTAGGAGATATCTAAAAAAATAATCAGAAACTCACATTTAGAATAAATTAAAAAATATAGCACAACATAAGTCTTCTATTCAAAGGTAAAGGAAAAGTACAAGGAATGATGATTACATTATCACTTCCTCTTCTATCTGGGAGATGGAAAGCTTCTTTTGCTATAGATTTTTTTTAAAGCAGCTAGATTACAGAGACATTAAAATGTGAAAAAAATATAGCTCTGGATTTTTCCTCTCTTAGCTGAATCATTGCTACCTCCACAGCCAGGAGTGTAAAAATGGTGATTGGATTTTGGCCCTTCAGTGTTTTCTCTTTGGGCCAAAGTGGAAGATAAATTTGGCAGCTCTTTCAGTGTAGACCTTGACTTCTTTACTGCCAGCACAGGAAAGGAAGAGGCTGGAAACCTGGCATGCCCTTTCTGCTCCTGAGCTGCCTGCACCGAGTGTGGTTTCCAGAACTGCCCTGCTTGCTGCTCCTTTGCATACTCTTCTCTGGAAAGTGAGTCACTTTTCCATTCTGAGTGTTGTGTCTTATTTTGATATGAGGTTGTGGCATAAGGTTGGGCCTGTTTTTATTTGTTTCATCTAGGAAATTTCATCATGGAAGACATGTTCCTCACTGTTTTTACTTTGTAAGTTCACTTCACTCACTTTCAAGAGTGATTTCAAAAGGGACTTCAAGAATCTGTGCTTATATGGCCATTTTATTATAACATTAAAACATAAAAATGTTTCAGCCTCTCCTTTGAAAAAAAAGTCTGGCATATTTGTTTACTGAATGCATGGACACCATGCTGCATTCTGTTGAAGACTGCAATACATACTAGAAGTGATCTCTGGAATTTTGACGTTAGAGGAAAATTCTTTGAAAAATCTCATCTAGCCATCTAATTCCAGTAGTCTTTCACCTATTTATTTTTTATTTCTCAAAGATGACTAAATATAAAAATTCTGACATTGGTAAGTGTCCAATAAATGTTGACTTTTACTGTTACTACTCTTTAATTTGCTCAGCCAAATATGATCATCACACATGATTTTACCCCATGCTTATGTAATACCTTCTAGAACTCTTTCTCTCTTCCCTCCCTGGCTCTTTCACTCTATACCTTTTTCTTTCTCTCCTTGCTATGGCCAGCTCCACAACCATCCTTTAAGATTGCTACCTTTTTAAAAAGTATTTATTTATTTACTGATATACTTGTTTATTTATTTGGAGAGAGAGAAAGAGAGATGGGGAGGGGCAGAGAGAGAGGGAGGGAGAATCCCAGGAAAGCTCCATGCTGTCAGTTGTTAGTTCAGAGCCCAACGTGGGGCTTGAACCCATCCCACAAAATGTGAGATCGTGACCTGAGCTGACACCAAGAGCCAGATGCTTACCACCCAGGCACCCTGAGTCTGCTACTATTTCTGTTCTCATTGTTCCTATCAATAATTCTACTAGGCAAGTAGTGCAAATTTGTGTATTTACTTTCTATTCCTATAAAGTAAAAATGTCCTTTCTATTGAAGTATATTATTAAACTTAAATATAAATATTTAAATTACTGTATCAACTTAGAATAAGAGGTCCTTTATGCTAGCACAAATGCATTTCACCCAAATGTTATCCCTTAGGAGGCGATCCCTTTAGTCTTCATGGACTGATGTGCCGATGGAAGTACCAGATTGCATTTATAATGCAGAGGAAAGCCTGCTTCTGCCTCCCCCCCCCCCCCGCACCATTTTGTATTCAAGGTAAAGACGCATATGCGTCAGCCCTTGGCATTTTCCTGCAGTCTGGTGTATAAGATGTGGGGCATTTGGGATGATATTTTGACTCATGCTCATCTTATTTCTTTGATCAATCCAAATATTTCTGGGAAGAAGGATTTTAACACTTCTTATAGCACTATGTTTTCTGGAAGTCAACCTGCACTTTAATGGACTCTTAAAAATCAAGTCAATCTAGTTCCAATCTAGTGCTTGGAACCATCTCTGAAAGACATTTGCTGATTACCGTGTTAAGGCCTAAAAAATGTTTTAGAGCTTTTTTCCATGAATGCGTTACCTTAGATTTCAGAATTAAGATCTGTCTCCAATTCAGAAATCAAAGAATAATCATGGAAACTATTTTTTCAGGAAATTATATTTTCCTGGCTGAGACAGCAGTGAATCTGATTGTCAAGGAAAATTCTACACATTAACAGTATTCTAAAGGAGGAATAAAGAGGCTTTATCTGGGTATTTCAGAACACTGAGCAAAATAATAGTTTAAGGTGGGTCTGATTTTGGCAGTGATTGTTTAAAATATTGAAAAAGGTAAGATAAAATTTTTATTTTTAACATTTTTATAACCACAAGATGGCACCATTTCCCCATTTTTAAAAGTTTGACACTGCTGTTTTTTATTTTTACGTTTTTTTCCTAAGATTACAAGCTGTTGGGTGATGTTTGGTTGTAAATTTTCCTCAACTATGGGCTCATAGATTAGAAGACTAAGAGTTATTGTGTTAAATCAGAATTTGTAGGTGGAATAAGATCTGTAATTTGCATTGCTTGCAACAAAGCTTCAATATGGAGGAAATGACTGATGAATAAGGTGGAATACTGTATAACATTGCTCACAAATGTTAAATTACAGAATAAGTTTTCAAACTTAAAGCCTCATATTGGCAATTTTATTAGCATTTTCTCATTCAAGCTCATATATGTGAGTACAAACCAGCTACTAAAAAGCAACAAATATTAAAAATCTATTTACATGCTTCAGGATCTGGCTATATGTCTTATCTGTGTTACCAAAATTCTAATGTGTTTATGAGTTTTGATGGCCAAGACCAATAATCAAAACAGATTATATCTAATTGCTTCCAGGTAATTTTTCTAGATTAGCCAATAAATAAAACTTGGATTTCTCAAAATGCCTACAAAATAATTTTAGCTAAACATTCCATGATATTTTCTGTGATGTTGCTTTTAAAGCAAATTGAAGTTGTGATATCCTTGTTAGACTCTAAGCCCTGGTAACTTTGGATACGGCCCAGAAAATGATGAGAAGGGGTTGACAAAGCGGATTGTTATAATTGTTTTGCACATTAGTTTACAAGTGTTAGGACTGTTCCAAAGGATATAAGGCAGAGATGAAATTTTCTCGTTCAACTGAAAAGTCCACAGATAGCCTGGCTTCTGGGACAGTTGGATTCTGGGCTCAATGTCACTAGGGCTTGATATCCAGTCCCTCCATGTCTCTTTTCTGCCTTGCACTGGGTTGGCTTTATATGCAAGCTTCCCATCATGGCCCCTGGAACTTAGAGTCTCCCTGTTCATGGCAAGATGACTGCAGCAGTTCTAGACTCAGATGAGTTCAAGATTCAAGCCTAGTGGAAACATAACCCCCTTTACTGAGATAGCTGGAAGTCACATATATGCCCTCCCAAGAACCAAGCTCCATGGGCAGGGGAATGCGGGCCTGAGACATGAGGTCCACCATTGGAGTAGTGGTAGAGCCCGCCCAGAGTATGTGGGCTAGATTGAGGGAGGAGTAATCTCCAGATTGAAATAGGGGGTTATTATGAGAATGGGTGCGGTAACAGGATCTTACTCTAGAAGAGTCTTACACGGCCCTGAGCCTAAGGAAAAGCACTACTGGATGCAGAGGGGATCTCTATGCTCCTGAACATATTTTGTGGAGGTATCAGGTCTCCAGGACGCTGCCAAAAATAATTCACCTTTCCAGAATATCATTCTGTGTTTGTTACAATTTAAGTGCTACATATTACTTCCTGGACATTAATGCTTTAATCCAAAGAATGACCAATAATATTGAGTTATTCTGTGCATGCCTGTATGACTTATGTTGTAAGCTTATTATGTGAAATATTCATCTCTATGATTGATGCTCAGCTCTCAATATATGTTGGTAAAATGAATGAAGGAAGAATTAAGACTTAAAAGTTAAGGCAGATAGTACCAGCAAGGTGTGCTTTTCAGAGCTTGTAAACATTTGCCTCTTCTAACAAAGAATCCCTAATCTTCCTGCCTAATTATAGATCTTCAAATATTAGAGCATGTGGTGGTTAAGGCCAATACTATAGCCCATATGTAAAAGTCACTACTGAAGTATTGCTTTGGTGCTTTTCAAATTGTATTTCTGTATCTGGGTCATGTTAAGCCTTCTTAATTATTTTGTTCATTCTTTAGAGGTAGTTGGAGACAATATTAGCTGTTTACTACACTCTCAAAATAATTTGGCACAGAACAGTTTTCTGAGTTTTCTTTTTTCTGGATCAGAGTATGAACTAATAGCTCGTGTCAGAGAAAGAGAAACGGCCTGCATAGGTGAAATGTGATTAAGTAGGATTGCTATTAACTGTGGGTATCTAATGGTCCAGTTCTGGTAAAGAGAGTAGAGGGCTAGTCCAGTGAAATGTGATTGGTTCCAAAGTAAGTAAGGTTGGATTAATAAGAAAGTATCTGAACATATCTAATTGAGAATAATAAGTAATATCAGATATGGTCTATAATTTACTCAAAGGGTTGAGAGAGGAGATATGTTGCCCAAATATATACAAGGGCTATGTCATTTTTAAATTATATTTTCTTTAGTATACAAATACTGTGATTCACTTAAGTGTGTGCATAATCAGAATTCACAAATGCTGTAAAGACAAATGCTATGAAGGCATATGGAAGCCTCTGTAGTTATAAGGTTGGGATTTACTGATTGGAATCGCAATGGGAGAGGGAAAGGAGTGTCTCTGGGGGATTTGCGAGTGAACAGGCATTGGGCGACCTAAATTGGGTTATGTGAGGAGAAGTCAGATGTAAAGTGGTCTTGGCCAGGGTTCCCTGTCTGGTCCTAGGGTATGAGCTGGCTGAAAATACAGGTAGGGTAAGAAGGAGGATAAAAATGTCAGCTGTGCTTAGAGTTAAGCTCTCCTAACAATGCTATTTTGAAGTGAGAGGAGTACTGAGGGTGTGTGAGGGAGGAGAAGGAAGAGACCTCAGCTCTGACCCGACTCTGTTAACATATTCTGGTTTAGCACACCATCCTGGGCCTACAGAAGACAAATGAAGGGAACCAGTGGGGAGCCAGCTATCTTCCTGTCCTAAATGCTGTTGTAAAGTTGTTGTCTAGCTCTAGTTCTGGGAACTTCTCTTCTCACCCTCCCTTTGCCACCCGTTTTCCTCGTCTTCATCTGTCTGATCCCTTTGGTTGCAAGTAATGGAAGCCCAATGCAAATGAGCTTAAGCCAAAGGGAATTTTGTCAACTCATGAGACTTGAGTGACTTCAAACAGCTACATATAAATGCTCCACTGTTGGCTCTGTTTTTCTCTGTGTTGTCCTCTTCCTCCTCCACATCTGTCCATGTTACAGGAAAGCTTGCCCCAGCAGCACTAGATTTTCATGATATTCGTAGCCCTCAAACTCAGAAGCTATTAGTCTCTCTCCTGGTATTGCTACAAAGAACCCTCTGATTGGTCTGGGTTATGTGCCCACTTGACTGACAGCTGTGTAAGAATTATGTGGACCGTACAAGGTGCAGTCACCAAAAGAAAAAGTTTATGGGCAGATTTTAAATGTAACTTATGTCCACTAGATCTTCCTAGGAAAGTATCAGGACTGTAACATGGCCCCAGGCCAGTATTCCCAATGCAGTAAGAACTATACTACTAAATGCAGTGAAAATGCACAGTTTTTAATTATGGTTAAGGACTAGATCTCAGTCTGGAGATCTTCATCTTAGGAGGAAAGTCTTATGGAGAGAATTACATATGTGACCTGTTGTTACTCTCCAGTATTTATTTCCTGTTCCTTTTAGCCATTTACTTCTATGGATAAGCATAATGGTGGGCAGGTTGACCTCAGAAAAATTTCTAGGCTCAGAGATTCCTGACCTAAAATCAGTAGCTCTCTCTTTCTCTGTTCCTCCCTCTGTACCTCTTCCACCCGGTCACCAAATATGACCAGATTTCCCTTGACCCATTGTATATAGTACTTGCTCAGAAGCCTGAAATGGAGGCATTCGACAGAAATCTTCAGTCTAAAATCTTTGTGCTCAAAGTGGGTCTGGGGAATGCTTCCTTGTACTGATGTGTGGTCATATAATTGTGCTGATAAGGAAAGCTCTAGATGAAGCTGTTTATTCTGGACTTTCATTAACTTCCATCTCACAGAGTGTAATGAGTATTCTGTAGTGAGTGCCTGGAGGATGGCTCTCACCAAACCTGGAGAAGAATATGTGAAGAGGAGAGTTCTTCTGGGTAAGAGATTCTTGGTGCCAGGTATTGGAAGCTTCTTTAGAGCTCAACTGTATAATGTAAATTTTAATTATATATTCACGTATTTTAGGCTTTCCAAATTTACTTTATAAAAGCTCAACCCACTATATTAACACAATGACTGTGCTTTTCTTGTGTAAATCTTGGAAACAGACTAATAATACATCTTCCCCCCCTACTATGAGAACTAGATTGCTTTAACTTTGAGAGCATTGAATCTGGTTTATTGCAAGTCTCACACTGTCATTTTCTATGCTATTTTGGACATCATCCTCAGAATATTTAACATTTACTTTGACAGGAAAACAGTGGAAAGAAAGGTTCTGATTGAATGGTTATGAACCAAAAACCGGTTGAGAAGCCTGGCTTTTAAACTTAATTTCAGCCTGTTAAATCCCCTTATGGGTCTTAAGGGAATAAGATAGAGTATTCCATCTACCTCACCTCCAGAGTCAGAAATGACAGCATTTTACCCTCTGACCACAACCTCCCGTTATTCCAGATCAGAAGGCATCACTTTCCAGCACCTTGAACCTCACTGGCACTGACAGCTTCCTCACGCTGCGTTCCTCCCAGTGCACCAGCCTCTGCTCCTAGCATTCCCAGCTTGGATTTCTCTCGTCAATGGCCAGTCCCCCTGCTTGTATTTTGGATCCCATCTTCCGGTTTTTTCTCCAGTTCTTTACAGTATTAATAACCCCATTCTCTATCTTGTAACTTCACTCTCTACTCACTGAATCTTGCTGCTAGCATGTAAATATGTTAAAGACTCCCTCACCAAAATAACTGTATTTGGTTCTCATACACCGTGTCAGCTACCCTTCTGTATGTCTCTCCTCCACACTCAAACTCCTTCCGAGAGGACTTGAAGTCACAGCATCTATTTCCTTACCTCCCATGTACTGCCCGATCCATTCCCATTTAGCCTCTGCCTCAACAGAAGTATTCTCAACACTTTTCACTGAAGTCATCAGTTTTTAGATTCCACATGTAAGTGAGATCATGATGTATTTGTCTTTCTCTGACTTATTTCACTTAGCATAGTGACCTCAAGTCTCATCCATCGTGGCAGAGGGAAAGATTTCATTCCTTTTTATGGCTGAATAATTTTCCATTTTATACCTATACCACATTTTCTTCACCAATTTATCTACTAATGAATACTTGGGTTGTTTCCATATCTCAGCTATTATAAATAATGTTTCAGTGAACAAAGGGGTACCTCTGTCTTTTTGAATTACTGTTCTTGTTTTCTTCAGATAAATACCCAGAAGTGGAATTGCCGGATCATATGGTAGTTCTATTTTTAACTTCTTGGGAGACCTGCATACTGTTTTTCACAGTGGCTGTACCTGTGTACATCCCCACCAACAGTGCACTGGGGTTCCCTTTTCTCCTCATCTTCCTCAACACTTATCTCTTGTCTTCTTGTTAATAGCCATTCTAACAGATGTGAGAGAATATCTCACTGTGGCTTTGCTTCCATTTCCCTAGTGATGAGTGATGTTGAACATCACTCAAACAAGTTTCTCAAACGTGGGTCTGTGGGTTTCTAAGCCTGAAGGCTCAAATTATATCTTAGAGGTCAGGTTCCTGCCATAGAAACTTTGTTATTCACATGATTCCTCACTTCTTCACAATTATTTTCAGCAAATAATTTGTATTTAAAAAGCTATATCCATTGGAATTAAAAAAAACCCCACAAGATGTCACATCTATGGTTTTAAAATAAATAACCCTGACTTGAGGAGACTCATACCTTGACATGAGTATGTCAAGATTTGTGTCTTATAATTGTGAATAGACATAGCATGATCCTACACTTTGGATTTTGCCATTTTGTTTTTGGGATTTGTTGCACAGTCCCAAAGGTGAGTTGGTCTCTGATCTTTAGGAAATAAAACAGGGTGACTGTTACAGTAAACACAACAATTTCTCCTCTTAGTGATGGGCACTGTCTCTGTCTACACTGGCATTGGTCTGTTGAGACCCATGGCTGGAAATGGCCAGGAGAAGAGGGGACCAAGAGAGGGAAGCTTTTATGATCACCCTTATGTAGGATGACCACCTCTGCTCTCTTCAAAATGCACAGGCAGAGTTACCACCTTTGCACTTCTGGACAGATAACGTGGAAATCTAGGAACCTCCAAACTTCATTTGTAAGAATAGATACACAACTGCTTTCCCAGCACAACGGACCCCAGAGTAAGTGTAAAGTAGTATACAGTACAACATATCCTAAGTTGATCTTGGATCACTTATATACACTCTTTTATGCTGCCAACCATCAGTGATTTGAAGATTCTTCCTTTGGTCAGATGAGGATGCTTTGGCCGAATTGGGGCAAGTAGCCATTGTCAATTAGAGACTTTCAAAGTCACCTATTCCTTCTAATCAGTGGCAGTGAGGACAAATCTCTACATGTGGTAAGTAGAGATTTACCCTAGAAAAACAATCTGCTGAAAAGTTTTTGGTCTCAAAACACTATTTCAGAAGTAAATCAACTGGAAACAGAATTCATATGAAAAAAGATAATGAAGTCCTTTCTCAGGGAATGGACAAAGTATTTCTCAACATTCCTGAAGTCACCTGAAACTGTCTGCATTTCACCACATTTTAGCAAGAAAATAAGAGAGGGCTGTGGGGACAATGGACTGTCTTGTACATATGTGTGTGAGGATAAAAGAAGCCATCGGTTGTGTGGAAAATCTGTATATATTATTGAAAAGGGTATTGAAATTATAGATTAGGTTTATTCATTACTGGTGAAGGAATTGTGTAGTGCACTAGCTTTTATTCATTTTATTACTAACAAATTGTTGGCAAAAGGCATCAATAATGTATTTCCTTTTAAGCACCAGAGAAAGTACTGAAATAAAAGTAAGCTGTTGTTTATTTTTAATGTTACCAAATTTCCACTCCAGAAATATTATGACCTTCATTTTAAATAGTATTGATAATGTAGGAAATGAACTATATTTCTTGGTCAGCAATCTGAAAAATTCATAAAACCTTGTCCCCTCTTTGACTCTCAAACCTAGCAGCAGTAGTGTGCTCACAGAATTTCCATTAGAGTTGATGAAAGATACAGGTGCGCATTTAGAGAGAATAATATCTGGTGGCCTGCTATATGAATAACATTATAAAAGACTGCTTTAGAGAAATAACCAGTACAGGTAAAAGACATAAACTGAGAAAAAAAAGTCTGTGTTTGTTTATGTGAGTGTATATTTGTATGATTTAATTATTTGCCTAGTTCAGAGATTATCTATTGAGAAAATAATTGTGGGAAAAATAGCTCAATAAAAAGAGAAAAATGGAAAATAAAACCTTGAAGAATTAATATAT
>PJEM01014230.1:0-36291 GCA_004023845.1 Helogale parvula
GGGGGGGCGGGGGGGTCAGCACGGACGAAGCAGGCATGGGGGTCAGGACCGGGCAGGTGGATTCTAAGCACAAACGGTGGAGCTGGGTGGGCAACTTGAGGTCCAGATAATCCCTGGGCTCTCCCTTTCCCCACCCACCGACAACAGACTAGTTAATAGTTGTATCAAGGCAGAATCTGGACTCAACCCAGAAGACCCGCACAGACCCCAGTCTACAGATCTCGCTCGGTGGAGAGAAGACAGCTCGTGTCCCTGGGCTGTGAGCAGACCTCGGGGCTGTGCCCAGCGGTCACTCCTGCGAACAGGACCCCCGAGGGAGAGGGCGACGTCAGACTGAGATCCTGAGGGAAAAGTAGGTCCCCCTCGTCTTCGAAACCTACCGAACTTCTTCACACGCAGCCACCATAAATACCGAAAATTAAAAGCTTCAAAATTGACGATAAACTCAAGGCAGAAACTATATAAAAGACCGTATGTGCTCAGAACAAGAGAAATCATGACACAGACTGTAAATCTGTGAGGGTTTTCACTTGTGCAAGTTGTAGATCTACATAAAAACGTCAAGGGCAAATTCAATGATCTTCGGGGGGGAAATCTTACCAATATGACCCCAATGCTGTTCAGCTCCATAAGGTCCCCGTTGATGCTGCTGGTATTTGTCTGAAGGAGGCTGGATATCAACCGAATCACACTCAGTCGGGTGTTCCCCACAGGAGGGTCCAGCACACCCCACGTGGTCTTCATCACGCTTTTCTGAGGGAGAAGAAGCTTTCCGATGAAACCCAGTTCGGGACACAAGCAAAAGGGGGGAGGGGTGGGAGCTAGTACGTAACATCTCGAAACTCCCCCTGCGAACACTGGGGCCTGAGCTCTCCGTGTGCTGGGAATCCAAAGCTGCTTTTGAGACCTTGGAGATGCGAAGAAGTAACCGGGGGAATCAAGTCACGCTGTAAGAAACCGAGCCTCCCCCGGCTTCCGCCGGCCACAGCGCCGCAGGAAGACCGCAGCCAGCCAGGCACGCTCCTGGGGAGAAAAGCGCGACACTCCAACCTGGCCGGAAATCCTGAAACTAAGACACCTCCCAAGTGGTTCTGGAACACAGTCCCCAATCTCCGCAAACTCTGAGAACAATGCAGACTCCAAAGCGGTCTCTGGGTCACAACCTTAAACAGGATCAACTTCGAACCTGTACCTGGTCATAAAAGGTCCCTACACTTTGAATCACAAGAGACAGACACACGACACTCCGGACTTTCACGAGCCCCAGGGCCAAGAGTGGCAAATGCTCATTGGGCAGTGAGGCCGCCCTTTCCCCGCCTCACGCCCCCCCTGCCCCTCTCCAGGCTCCCCCAGGGGAGGCAGCTCTAAGTCACGGGCATGTTAAAACACTTCAGGGACCTAGGCCCCCCGCATCCTCTAATAAAACGTACGAACTGACCTCCCAGACCCCTAGCAGCGGAAGGTCGGAAGGCCAAATGAGGGACCGCCTTGCTTCTGAACCAGGAAGCAGAGTGTGAGGATCCACACGACACGCTGCCGTCCTGTCCCGCAGAGAGGAGGCGCGCGGGCGGGACGCTGCCTCACACGTCCCCGCTCCCTCCCAGCTCCTTCTCCCACCCGGGGTATTCTCTCCGCTTCACCTACACCACCGATCCTCTCTTCTTCTCGCCTGACTCTGCGTGTTTTCCCCACGGCAGCACGAAGGACGCTGCTGACCGTGACGGGCAAGCACCCGCAGCGGCGCTGGCCCGACAGTAAGACAGCACGACACGGGCAGGGCCCCTGCCTGCTAACTGGTGGCGTCAGCCGTCTGAGGAGACCGTCTGGAAGCGGAACCAGACTCCCCGCATCATGGACATGAGCGATCGTGCTCCCTCCACAGGACGCTGAGACACACAGCAAGCACCGACACAGAAAGGAGAAACTAGCACCTTAGGGTCCCAGGGCCCGGCACGGGAGAGGCCACAAGACACGCACGACGGCTAGGCCACTGGGGGCGATGGCACAGCGCGGAAGGAAACAGGAAAGCGTGAGCTCCGGGGCGGCCAGGGGACCTCACGGACCTGCGTTTCCCGGAGATTCCAGCAGGAAGAGCCTCTGACCCTCACCTACTGTCTGCTGTGGGGGGAACAGCGCGGCCCGCGGCGGCGCCCTACACGGGGCCGCGCTGCGTGCACTCGCGGTCCCTGCTGGCTCGGCGCGGAGGCCCCGGGAGCGCGGGCTCTCCGAGTCACCCCCTCAACACGACGTCTCCCCCTCGGACGGACGCACCGCTCCCAGCTCGGACTAGGGCGACTCAGTCTCAGAGATCAGTTCCTAAGAGATTAACTACCTCAACGCTGAGAAAATGACACGCCACAAGGACTATTTATTTGACTGGCATAAAAGTGCCCAAATTTATATTGAAAAGAAGAAGAAAAGAAAGAGAACAAAATGCTGACGTTTTCTAAGTAGGTAAATATTCTGCCTAATTTTAATTCTACCCTATCCACCAGCGTAGACATTACACATAGATAAAAGCCAACTGAAAACTCACTTAAAAGCAGTCCAGACAACCGGAAGGGCTAGCTAGTACGTGCTGGTCGCAGCCAGTCCCGCTTCCGGAAGGTTTGTGTACTTTCTAACAACTGTTTCCACCAAGTCGCTGACCTGGCCGGCCGTGCTGAAGATGGCTGCCCTACCTTGGGTGGCTCAAGCAGGAGTTCGTGAAAAGATCCCAGTCTTCCTCGGATAGCTTCTAGAACACTCTTGTTGACCGAACAAGTTGAATGACTCATGCCTGGCGGGCAGATCTCTATATGGCCTTCAAATCTTGAAACAAAGCAAGGAAATTTTATTATAATTTCAAAACACATCAGTCAAGACGCACCCCACCAGCACGTAGGCAAGAATACGGTCACACCGACACTTCTGGAAAGGAGGGAAGGAGGTGTGACAAAACCTCGCTGGGGAGCAGCAACCTGACGGAAACCCTACAGCGTCAGGAGAGAAATTACACGTGACTCCCTCCCATCCCCCACCCGTCTAGCTCCTTGCCCCGATAATCCTGACAGCACGTCTCCACCGGAGACTTTGGGAAAGAAAAGACCGGGTCCCTGAAATACACGGCACCCCAAGCTGTGTGCCGTTCGGGATACTGACAAGCAACAGGCCTGGGTCCGTCCCGTGACAGTTCGCTTGGGTGCCAGCGTTATCTCCTACTTCACAAGTATCGATCCCTCTTGTGCACGAAGCTCAGTCCGTACTCGCTATAATCGCCTCCTCACAGAACAGGGTTACGAGGAGAATGCGGCGTGCACGCCCCAGCCGGTGTCAGCGAGCACACGGGGGAGGGGTCTCCGGGTGGGAGGGACAGAGAACGTGGGCGTGCAGCGCGATTGACCAGAAGGACCCGGAAGCGGCGTGTCAGCGGGACGTCGCGCGGACTGGCGGCCCCTGCCCCCCACTCGTGGAGCCTCCCCGGCGTGTCTCCCAGGACCGCGTGGGGTCACGCTGGCGCCACGGACCGAGGAAGCCGCCTGGCACACAACTCTCATCTGAAAGCCTTCCACACGCGTCCACGACTCCCACCTCAGGGCTGCGGTGACGGCATGTCGCCACTCTGGCTTGTTCACAGTTTTGGGTGATCGTGTATAAAGGCAACAAAAACACACGTTTGCACGACACGGTTTTCGCTTGTGGAAATACCAAAGACGGCGGGATGGCATCACAAACGGACGTCTAACTCTGCAGGAACTGTCGAGCATTTTAGAAAGCGGTCGTAGGACTGCATCCCGAGAGCAGCACGGGAGACCGCCAGGCGCTCTCCACTGTCAAGAGCACGAGGACGGCCTCCTGCGTCGTCCGCTCAGCGGTGCAGGAGGCTGAGTGGCGGCCCCCAAACACAGGTCTACAGCCTGCTCCCCAGGGCCTATGAGTATTGCCTCATTTGAAGACGTAATTAAGGATCTTGAGAGGACATTATCCAGGTGGCCCTAAATGCCATCCCAGGTGTCCTTATGAAGGAGACACAATGGGGCACCTGGGTGGCTCAGTTGGTTGAGCATCCGACTTCGGCTCAGGTCACGATCTCACGGTTCATGGGTTGGAGCCCTACATGGGTCTCTGTGTGGACAGCTCAGAGCCTGGAGCCTGCTTCAGATTCTGTCTCCCTCTCTGCCCGTCCTGCTCATGCTCTCAAAAAATAAACGCTAAAAAAAAATTTTTTTTAAAAGAGACACAATGGCACAGCAGTGAAGGGGGTGTGGAGACGAAGGAGACGGGACTACAAGCCCCAAAACGCCAGCAGCCCCTGAAAGCGGGAGGAGGCTACGAGCGGGTCTCTGTCAGGTTCCCTGGACGCAGGGTAGCACCGCCGACCCCCTGCACTGGGACTTCCCGCATTCTCTGTGGCTAATTTCTGTTTTTAGCCCCAGTCTGTGGCTTTGTTACAGTGGCCACAGGAAACAAACAGGATTTGCTCCAAAGGTGTGTAATGGTGTTTCAGTGCGGCTTCAGCGTGAATTTGGATGGGCATTTTTATATTCATTTGATATATCTTATGCATTAAGTGTCTGCTTAAATCTTCTGATCTTAAAAAACTGGATTATTTTATTACTAAGGTTTTGAGTGTTCTTATATAGCTGGATATAGTCCTTTCTCAGACACATTATTTGTCCATATTCTTTGACACTGTGTGGCCTACCTTTTTATTTTCTAAGTAGGCTCCACACCCTGCATGGAGCCCAACGTGGGGCTCTAACCCAAGGCCCTGAGATCACTTGTTCATTTCTACAAACACTGGAATTACACAGACGCCCCAGATCAGATCAGTCTGGGGAGGACTCACATCTCAATAATACTGAATTTTCCAATCCACAAACACACACTCTCTCTCCATTTATTTAGGCTGTATTTGATTTCATCAATATGGAATGGTTTTTGGCATTAAATCTTACACACATTTTATGAACAGATATATATCTAAATACTTTCTTTTCTCTATGTAAACGGTATTTCTTAAAACTTCCAAATTCCAGTTGTTCATTGTTATTATGTACTAAAAAATCCAGTCATTTCTGAATACTGACCTGATGTCTTCCAATCACACTAAACTTACTTGTTAGGTCTCGTTTTTCCTTAGCGCTCCCTCTGAGGACAACCCTGACATCGACACACTGATTCCCTTTACACCTTCCCTTCCAGTCTGGAGGCCCTCCCCCTTGCCTCCCTCCCTCCCTTTCTGGCCCTCCTGCACCGGCTGGGGCTCGAGCAGGCAGCTGAGCAGGACTGGTAATGACGGTCCTTGCCCTCTTCCTTGGTTTTAGGGGGGCATCATTTCAGTCTCTGACCATTAAGAATGGTATCAACTACAGGCTTTTTTAAGGGGCCTTATCAATTTCTAGGGTCCTTTCAATTACTAATTTACTGAGAGATTTTTCTTATAAAGGATTTTATTGAAATGACTACATGGTTTTTCTTCTCTAACCTGTTAGTATCACTGATCTTTTATTACGACTTTGTTTTTACAGAGCAGTTTAAGTTCACAGCACACTGGAGAGGAAGGAACAGAGACTGTCCCTGTGCCCTCCCCCAGCAGGCGTGTCCATTCCCACGAGCCTACACCCACACAACGTAGTCACGGGTCAGAGTTCGTTCTGGCGCGGTGCACTCCAGGACATACACAAGTACGTGATGACACACGTCCATCGGCATCACGCGGCGGTCACTGCCGGAGTCCTCTGCGCCCTGCCCACCCGCCCATCATCCCCGCCCCACCGCCAGCCCCGGATGTGTCCGCCGGCTCCCCCCGGCACCCCCGGGGCTGGAACCACACAGGGTGAGCCTTTGCCTGGGCTTCCTCCGCTCAGTGACACTGAAGGTTCTCTCCTGTCCCTTCGAGGCTCCACAGCTCCTCTTTCGCACCAGGTAATGTCTGTCTGGTGACGCTGCGGTTTATTTATCCACTCACCTACTGAAGGACATCCTGCTCACCTCCCAAGTTCTGACAAGTGTGGGTGGAGCTGCCATAAACATCCGTGTGGAGATCTGTGTGTGAACATCAGTTTTCAACTCCTTTGGGTAAATACCAAGGAGCATAGTAGCTGGATTATATTTAGTTTTGTGGGAAACTGTCAAACCGTCCCCTGCAGTGGCTGTACGGTTTTGTGTCCCACCAGCCACAAATAAGAGTCCCTACTGCTCCACCATTTTGCCTGCACATGGTTATTATCACGGACAGATCTGTTTTGAGAGAGAGAACAAGCACGGGTTGGGGGTGGGGGGGGAGAATCTCAAGCAGGCTCCACACTCAGCACAGAGCCCAGTGTGGGGCTCAATCGCACGACCCTGGTATCATGACCTGAGCTGGAATCCAGAGTTGGATGCCCCGCCGGCGCCCCACACTGATGGCTTTTGGAAGGACGAATGAGCCTTGCATTCCCAAGACAGCCACAGTGGCCACGAGATAGGATCTTTTTAATATACTGCTGAATCTAATTTGCTAATAGTTTCTTGGGGAACTTTGCATTTAAGTTCTCGTGGAGTCTTGTTAGTTTTTCTTCCTGTAATATTTTTGTCTAGTTTCAAAGTAAGGACAGCTTCATATGATGAGCGGGAAAATGTCTTCTCTTCTACATTTGTGTAGAGTCCTCAGATCTTTGGTAGAATTCACCAGTGAAGCTAATCTGGGCCAACAGTTTCCTTTGCCGGAAGCTTTTAAATATGAATTAAACTTCTTCAGAAGACCTAAGATTATTTATGCCACCTACTACTTTCTGGGGCGAGCTCTGGTGGATAACTTCTTTAAGGAAGCTGTCCACAGCCTGTTTTGTTTAGTGAGTTGTTTATGGTGTTCTGTTATTAACTGTCTATAGGGAATGCAACTATGTCCCCTTTTATTCCTGTGACTTATAACGCGTACCTTTCCTACATTTTCTTAACCTGACTATAGGTTTATTCATTTCATTGATCTTTTCAAAGAAACAGCTTTTAAGTTTCACCGATTTTCTGTATTATTTTTCTCCTCACAATGTTTGATTTCTGCTCTTATTTTTATTATTTCCTTCCTTCTGCCTGCTTTGGGTTTCATTCGCTCTTTTTACTAGTTTTTTCTTTTCCTTTAACATTTATTTTTGAAAGAGAGATAGAGAAAGAACGAACGAACAAGCCGGGGAGGGGCAGAGAGAGAGAGGGTGACACAGAATCTAAAGCAGGCTTCAGGCCTCTGGGCGGTCAGCACAGAGCCTGTCGAAAGGCTCAAGCCCACGGACTGTGAGATCATGACCTGAGCTGAAGTCCCACACTTAACCGACTGAGCCCCCCAGGCGCCCCTTCCTTTACTAGTTTCTTAAGATAGGAGCTTAGATCACTGGCACACAACTTTGTCTTGTGTGTGTGTGTGTGTGTGTGTGTGTGTCTTCCTTTCTTGATATAAACACTGAAGGGCTCAGTCAACTGAGTGTCTGACTCTTGATTTCGGTTCAGGTCATGATCCCTGTGTTGGGCTCCACACTGAGCGTGGAGCCTGCTTGAGATTCTCTCTCCCTCCCTCCCTCTCTGCCCCTCCCTGGCTTGTGTGTGTGCATGCGCGCTCTCTCCCTAAGAAAAAGACAGATGAAGGACGGAAGGAAGGAAAGAAGGAAGGAAGAAGTCTGTTGCTTCATTTCCAAATATTTGGGGATGTTCCAATCTTTTTTCGTTTTTTTTAATGATTCCTAGTTTACACCCATTATGGTAGGAATAACTACTAAGCATGATTATTTTACTTTGTTACGGTTTTATGCTGTGCATCTGGTCTACCCCGGTAACAGTCGCATGCACACTTGGAAAGGCCGTGCGTCCTGATGCGGCCGGGGGAGGCTCTGCGGGGGGCCCCGGGGTCAGGTGGGTGGCCGGGGGAGGCTCTGCGGGGGGCCCCGGGGTCAGGTGGGCGGCTGGGGGAGGCCCGGGGTCAGGCGGGCGGCTGCTGCTCTTCGAGGCTCCTGTCTAAACGCCGTGTCCATTCCGATCAGCACTGTTTCAGACTTACAGAAAAACTACCAAGGTGACACTGTCCCCACATAACCCAAACTCGGATTTCCATTATTAACATCTTATGATGCGTCTGTCACAATCAATAAGCCAGGGTTGACAGGTAACATCCATACTGTATGCGGATTTCGTCAGGTTTCACCTAAAGGCCTTCCTTAATTTCAGAATCCCACCTGAGACCCCACGTCTTACGTAGCTGTGCTGTGTCCTCAGGCTCCTCTTGGCCGTGACGGCGACTCACACTTCACTGATGAGGGAGCGTACGGTCCTGTCCCTGGAGTTGGTCTTACGTTCTCCTCGTGCGCTCGGGCCTCTGAGCGGGAGCCCGTGCAGCCGGAGCGTCACTTCCGTTACCACAGGGGCGCACGCTGTCAGCGCCGCTGCTCGCCGGCTGGTCACTGGGGCTGTCTGGCTGAGGACGTGTTCATCAGAGTCACTGTCAAGGTGCTCTTTTTACTACCTTTCCGTACAGAACCTTCTGGAGGGGAGTCCCGGTGTGCCGTCTACACACAAGAGTGGGCAGTTCCGTTCTTCCTCCTCGAGGGGAGGGGGCGTGTCTACACGAACTACAGGAAATCCTTCTGCAGGGAAGCCGCGTCTCAGTATGAGACTGACGGGGCCGGCACGCCCCGGGACACCACAACGCTGCTTTCTGTTGCTGCACAAGCTGGTGCTATGCTGTTGCTGGTGGTGCTGACTGTGCACACGGGCTCTGCGTTTCAGCTGCGCCTGTGTCCCTGCGGCGCAGCCCCACTCACGCTGCGGGGCTCCGCGGGGCTTTCTAGACTGGCTCTTGTGCGTGATGCGGGCCTCCTCCCACCCCAGTCGCAGAGCCAGCCATTTCTCTAAGGAGCCCTGGGTCCTCTCCCTGGAGACGGGTGCGAGGGACTGAGCCCTGGGCACCGGTCCCTGTTCCCGGCGGCAGGTCGCTCCCGGGCCCCTGCAGCTCACAAACAAGTCTCTCTGGCTCACCTCTTCGCGGTTCAGCGGGGTGATTTCTAATGGCCTACAGATTCCTTCCTTATGTCCAACTTCACCACCAGTAAGCCCCGAGGCAGTCCTCATTTCTGCTGTGGTTTTCAGCTCCAGAACTTTCTATATGATCTTCCACCTCCACGAGAGTTCCCTACCTGCTCACATCTGTCCATTCCCCCCACACGCTGTTAGCATGTTAATCAGAGTTATTTCAAATTCCCCGGCAGACTCTTCCAGCATTTAAAAATCTAATTCTGTTGAGTACTCTTGCTCTTGAGTTTTGGGGATTTTTTAAGTCTTGCTTGTCTTGTAATTTTTGGTGGAAAGGTAGACAAGTCGTGTAGGGTGATAGGAAACGGGGGCGGGGGGGAGGGGTTACAGCCCCCTCCTGGCTGCGGCTGGGCCAGGTCTGGCGGCTGCTGCAACCAGCCTGAGCGGCGCCAGACTTCTGGCCCGCGTCCTGTTCCTTTGTGTTTACAGGTAGGGCCGGTGTGCCAAGCGGTTCTCCCCGTGTCACTGTGAGCCCCGTCTTTAAGCTGGCTCCAGTGCCTGCAGGGTCCCCTTCCACACTGGCCTCTCCTCCACCAGCCGGCGGCTGTTGTTACCGGACGCCTGGGGGTGGGGGGTGGGGGAGGGGGGGGAATGTTGTTTTGGTTTAGTCTGTCTTAGACAGCTGACGGGTCCTTAGGTCTCACTGACCTCGCTTCGGTGCGAGGGGACCTCGAACAGTCGAGGACCACCCAGTATGTGTCCCTGCCTCTCCCATGGGCTTGAGGGTTTTTTCCGGTCCCTTCTGCTATTGCAAACGGTCTTCCCCTGTGTCTTCAGGGCTAGAGGGTGTCCTTAGTGGCCGAAGAGCTTTGTTCAGCAGGAGTGAGGGCAGAGGGGGATGACGGTGGGGGACCAGGCACTCCCCCCAAAGCCGCCGCTCCGTTCCCTCAGGCCTATTGTGCAAGTGGAGCGTCCTCTGGTGCTGCCGGCTAGGTCCCGAGCGGCCATGGCCACCTCGGCTCCCAGGGGAAAGGCTTGCAGGTGTATGCAAATGACCCTGTGTCTACTGCTCCAAGGTCTCGGCCCTGGGCCCCCTCGGGAGCCTCGGGTGGTCCACAGCCGGCCACGCTGCTTCTCCGTTTACAGCGCCGCTTCAGAGCATCTTCGGAGACGGTGCTACTGCGCCAAAGCAGGACGAGCCGGAGGCAGTCCTGCACCGCTTGATGACCACCTTAAAAGTTACCGGTTACACGATTTGAAACAGATTTTACAAGAAAAGACACAGTCGAAGCTGCAGATGCAATCTCCAAATTACAAGACCTCTGAAGCAGTGCTGTCGGACCGCCCCCCCCCCCGCCCACCGCCCCTGACCAAAGATTAAACAGACCAGGATGAGGGACCAGGGACCTGCGAAGCAGAATGGCTGGGTTCACTATTTTGCTAAGAACCAAGATTCCATCATTAGAGATGTGTCCCGAGACCCCCGACGGCCGAGATTTTCATCTGCTGGCGGCAGCCCTTTCCTGCCCTCTTCATACCCCTGGGGGACCGGATAAATCTAACGTGAGAGAGAAAACACAAATTCTCATCTCCAAACCGCATATTCCTGCAAGCTTACGTACACATACCGCTTCTCACGCTCCAGGGAACAATCAGAAAACGCTGACGATTAATAAGCGAATTAGCTGGCAGGGGACATAAACCGTGAAGAATTACAGGACAGACACAAACGGCTGGTCCAGGAGACACGTGGGGGGAAAGCAGACGACATTTCTGATTCTCCAACACTCGGCTCAACCGCCTCCTGGAAGGCCTCAGCCCGCCACCGGCCCGCCCGTCCTCAAACGGCCCCCGCAGCCGCAGTGGCCGCACGTGCAAAATCCCCAAAGGAGCGAGCCGAGGCCGCCGTTAGCCCGAGGAGGGAAGACCACGAGACAGAAGGCCCCGAACTGCCGTGTGGGAGACGGCTGTCCGCGGCCAGGAGGACACCTCTTTCCAAGTCTCGTACTTCAGAAACGAGCTTCTCCGCTGCGACACGTTTTAGGACAGCAACGTCTTCGTAACTGGTACCAATCCCCAGACAGCGCTCCCCAAACCACACCCCTACCTGCCACGTTCTCATAGAACTAACTTACAGCTCACGCAGTGGGAAAAGCGCCGGCAGCCGTAACTCAGGGACTTGACATGGCAGTTTACCGACCAGCAACTCTGAACTTTCCGAAAATCTAAAAGCAGAACCAGCGGCTCGCGGCCGCAAGACGAAAGGGAGGCTTACGTTGGGCGCCGTGTCTCAAGCAGAGTCAGCAGTATCTGGATTGCGCTGACGATGGCGGATTCGTTTTTCTCCTTGTGGAAAATATTTGACAGCAGCTGCTCTATAATCTCTTGCCTAGAGAAACAAACCAGTGGTCAAGTGCGAGTTGTGACATCACCCAACAGGGACGTCAGAGGAAGCGTCGTGGCCCCGCGAGGTTCGGTCTCACTTGGGCGAGTCCGTTTTACTTAATGCTTCACTGTTAATACATTTAGACAAGCGACCCCGCTCCTTATAAATGTCACTCTCCCACACAGACCCTCCTACCAGCCCCCCCCGCCCCACCCCCCCACACCCCTGCAGAATTAACCAGGCCCTGGGCCCTGCTTGCCTCTGCCAACCGTGTTGAGAGCCAACAAATACTTCAAGATTGGCAGTCACCTCCCACTGGGCTCAGGGCGGTAGCTGCGGGTGGCAGTAAGATTTGGAACTCTACGCCCCACAAAAGGAGGGGAAGTTTTCAAAAAGGTAAATAGAACCCACAAGTGTTCTCCCACAAAGGCACTAATGTATAATTAACTAAGATCTAAAACAGGTAAAAGACAGGATCAATTGTTGCATTTTACCCTCTAATTAAAATTTGGCAAATCAAAATAACATGGTAGCACTGAAATGATTCTGACTGAAGCACTGCCCAAAAGGAATGCTCTGGAGGCTGGCTCTTCCCATTACGTGTTCAAGGTCAAGAGATTCCCGTAAAGCACGAGGGTAACTTGTTAGGTCAATTTCTATGGACGCTCTCCAGGAAAACCCCAGTGTCTCAGGATCTCAGGAACTTTCAGAATCCAGGGGAATTAGAAACTGGACTCTCCCTTACAGTGGGGCCTAGGCCGTCCGCCCCCCCCTTCCTGCAGAGATGTCAGTCATGCCTAGCACAGCTGCCACACCCCAGCACGGCCACCTTGCCCTCGGGCAACGAGCAGGAGAATCTCTTTTTATTTGGTGGAAGCAAATACAACTGGCACCTACTGACTTAAGAGGACCCCCTGCTGCAAGGAGCTTGAGTTACTCCCAGACCAGCCCTGAAACCGCCTGTGAGACTTCACCCAAAACGGCACCGGAAATGGCACTCGACACATAGCAGTCTACCCAATAAACACTGGGCTTGGGATTGAGCTCCGGAAAACAGATTTTTTGCAGTAAACGGGGATGCTCTTCAAACAGCAGCCTCACCCCAGGTAGAGGGTGTGGACACGGCATCCAACCTTGGATGTCCACCTTCTTGGCCGAGCGTGCCGTTCTTACTTATCAGAGAGCGCACTCATCCGGGCACAAATGCTGATGCCCGAGAGAGGGGCTCACAAAGAGGCCCTCGCTAGCTCATGGCTTCAGAGACCGGCTACATCTCCGGGGCCTCCTACTAACAGCAAAAACGACAGGAGAAACAGCCCGAATCTGACGGTCAGGATGTGACACCGCAGCTGAACCATATTCCGAGTCTTATCTCAACCCGCAAATATCACCGATACAGAAGAAACCATGAACTGAAGGACCGAGCTTATCAAAAGCATAAAATGAAAGCCTTCTTCATAGTCCTTAAGTAATAGGGCATGTATTTACAAGTGAGAGAAAATATAGTTACTTTCACATTTAAAAAAGCTGGAGTTCTTGGCTGAGCATCAGTCAACCCACCACAGGAGCTGCTCTACTCAGGCAGCCAGGCGGGGCCCTTGTGCGGAGGCAAGACGCACTCTCCTAAGCTAATTGGCTCACCTGGGATCAAACCCCACCCTCACTCTCAGCTCCGTCGTCGTATCAAGAATTAAGAGCGTGGGGCGCCTGGGTGGCTCAGTAGGTTGAGCTTCCGGCTTCGGCTCAGGGCATGATCTCACGGTTTATGGGTTCGAGCCCCAGGTCAGGCTCTGTGCTGACAGCTCAGAGCCTGGAGCCTTCTTCAGATTCTGTGTCTCCCTCTCTCTCTCTGACCCTCCCCTGCTTGCACTGTCTCTGTCTCTCAAAAATAAATAAAAAACATTAAAAACATTTTTTTTTAAGAATTAAGAGCAGTCCAACCTTCTCTGACACAACTGTTTTTGAGGACTTATTTTCTCTTTAAGGAGTTTTTGAACTTCAGAATTGCAGAGTCACCACACTGGACACACTCAGCTCAAGCCCAGACTCTTCCCACGCTGCGCACTAGCGCTGCCGTCCGCCCTCAGACCCCTTCCGGTCCCCGGCCCGCCTGGACCGCTCTCTTCCACCTGAGCTTGGTCCCGACCTCTCTCTGCGTGCTGCCCACGCTTCTCCCTCAGCATGCCCGGCCGGGGCACCCGCGCTGCGGGTCACTGGCACTGTAACCGAAAGAGCTGGGCAAGCTGCACCCTGTGTCCTGCCAGCAGACTGGCCTGGTGATCAAACAGTGCTGCATCGCGCCATCATTTACCACCTGTAAACGGTCTCATTACTACCTAAGAAGACGTCAGCGGTAGACAAATGCTATTATTACGATTAGTAAGTTTCCCAAGCCCGTAGGGGCCTTTGGTCACCGTGCATTTTCTTGATCAACAGACACTAACAAACCACCACAATGTGGGAGCACGTGTGATGTTGGAAGGAGTTGGTTCTGTTCTCGAGAAGAGGGTGGGAGGCAGTCACAGTAAGTCTCCCACTGCTCAGCACAGCGACGACTTAACTCAGTGGGAGCAGGGGACCCCGACTCATCAAGTTCATGAATTTGAAGAAATTTACTCCCAACTAATATTTAACGATGTCAGTCCTGAGTAGACACCTGTTAATAATTCAATCTACTGCTGACCCGGGACTCGAGACACAGCCCGGCCTGTAACCGCTGGTACACACGCAGGCTGCCCGGGCCAGGCCCCGCGTCCGAGAGGGCGCTGGGGGTCCGCGGCTCTGGGCCTCACGCGGACCAGTCTCACGTCCCAGGGGAACCTGCTGTCCCGGATGGCCATGGTCAGCCCCCGCATGAGGCCACTGTATCCAAACTGTAGTCAGTCTGAACTGACCTGTCCCAAGTGTAAAATACGCGCTGGGTCTCCAAACCTTTGTACAAAGAATGTAGAATACCTCAGAGATTGTTTAAAATGAGCATATGTTCAAAAATTTTGTACCAACTAGAATACTTATTAAAATTCATTTCACTTGAATGTGGCCACCTGGTAATTTAAAATCACATCTGACTTTTATTTCTGTTGGACAGCTGCTATCATGAACCGCAGGAGATTGCTGGGATTCAGTCTATTTTCAACCCACTCAAATGGCAATTTTACACGGTCCAACCTAACTTTTGGATTACTAGTATTTGAATGTGGACTGTCTTATATTTATAAAAAGAATACATACGCCACAGAGCCAAGGACACTGGAAATGGGACAGGTAGAATGACCTATCACTCAAAAGCCAATAATCTGTTTCGCTACCTCGGAGGATTAGTCACCTCCTTCCCAGCCAACAAAACTCACAGGGAACCACACTCTGCTTCTGGACAAGAGACTTTAAAAATGTTACCATGTCTTTGATTTGTTCCTGGCTCATTTCACACCTGCCAGGCAAATAATACACACGAATGTTTCATTTGAATAAAAGGGGCTTCTGGGTAGTGACGCCAAAAGAAGCCACAGGAGCCTCAACAGGCCCGATGGGGTCACCCGCGGGAGCATGGCGGCCCCTCACGGCGCCACCGGTGTGCGCGCCCTCTCACCCTCTCTGCTCCTCCCAAGTGGGGAAATGCTAGATTCTTCTTTATTAGGAGAGCTTACAGCTATATGGCCACGCTTGATGGTACACATTCTTTCAGAAAATTTGTGAATCTAGAAAAACTGGTACCCACGGGCCGGCCAGTCACAAATTTCCAAGCGGCACAGCGCCCTCTGGCTGCCTTCTGCCCACGCAGGAGGGCTGCTCGAAGAAGGGTCTGAAAACGAGGCCATGGGCAGCTCCGGGACACAGAACGTACAAGACCGCGCCCTGCGATCCGGTCTGCTCAGGCCGCCCCCGGTCAGCGGCAAAGGCACAGCGGCCGCTAGGGAGGCCTTCCAGTGAGTCTCATGGGCTAAATGTGTGCACGACGGTCCACCAGGGACTCGTGGGGCTTCTAGAACCGTGAAGTGTGTGCACACATGTCCTTTATTCGCCTTCTTGCCCTGCGGGTCTCCCCCGTACCCACCGACGGCTGAGCTCAGGCGAGCCGGCCCCCCGCCTGCTGGCCGCCCCCGGGGCTTTGCGGGACCCGGCTGGCACGTGAGGAAGACGCGGCAGTCGCTCGCAGCGGTAACACGCCAAACGGCATCGATGATGATAACAGAACAGAACAAGAACAGACTTTTAACCGTACTTTTCCAGGGTGGCGAGCAGCGGGTCCGGCTCTGTGCTGCTCTGGATCTGTAGCATCTGGTCTCTGCTCAGGCGGACGATCTCGCAAAGGGACTGTGAGGCGTTGGAGTGCCGCTGGGGAAGAGAGCGCAGTTTTAACCATCAAGTCAGACACGTCAGACGTCAAACTCACAACAAAACGTCAGAGAGGAAATTGCTTAAGAAATAACACAAACGAACACCGGTGGTAACAAGCCACGGTGGGTAGGAAGTCAGGCTCAGAACTCAGGCAGGTAGAACGAGCACGGGACCCCGCCTGGCTCGTGAGCCCCATGCAACCACAGTGCGCGGGACGTGTGTCCGTGTGTAGGGACGTGTGACCACGGTCTACACGGAAAAGTGCCTGCAACTGAGAACCTGAAAGAACCAGGTCCCCGAGTGCAGCTGGCCTTTGAGCAACACTGGCCTGAACCGCACGAGGTCCCTTACAGGCAGGCCTTCACGCGGCTCAGTGCCTACGAGTGTGTTCTCTCCTCCTGAGGACTTGTTCTTTTTTCTCTGAGGACTTCCTTAAGGACACGGCCGCTGCTCCAGCCCCACTGTTAGCAGGGCGGGCGTGGGACACGCAGCGCACAGACTGCTCACCTCATCACTAGGGCCTACGGCCGAGCGCAGGCTGTCAGCGGGGAAGGGTCTGTGGGTCCAAAGTTCTACATGGACTTGTGACTTCGTGGGAGGTGGGCGCCCCTCACCCATGTTGTTCAAAGTTCAACTGTATATACTCTTATCGGCACAAAAGCTCATAAATCAGCTTTTAAATTGGCACTGATTAAAAAAATAAAAGACAGGGCTCCTGGGTGGCTCAGCTGGTTAAGGGTCTGACTTCCGCTCAGGTCACGATCTCACTGGTGAGTTCCAGCCCCCGTCGGGCGCTGCGCTGACAGCGTGGAGCCTGCTTCGGGGTCTCTCTCCCTGCCCCTCCCCTACTTGCACGTAGGCACTCTCTGTCTCTCTCAAAAATAAATGAACATTAAAAAAAAAAAAAAGGGCAAAGCTTTCTGGAGTATGCCGATGGGCAGGGAACACTGCATCGTCTCCCCGCGTGTGGTGTGACAGCCTTCTGGGAAAGGCCCGAAATGGCGGCACCCGCACGCACCACGTTGCGTGGCACGGGACACTGGGCACGGCTGCAGCCCGAGCAGTGGCGGGCCCGGCGCGGTGGCTGGTGAGGCTCCAGCACAACTCCAGTGACCGGAGTCAGGGACACAGAAGTCAGTGCCATTTTAGCAAATAAAGTATCACATAACACAAAACAGAAGTTATCCACGGGACCGGCCAGAGGCAAAATTAACTTTCTTGCAAGGGGAGTGAGGAAGGTATGAAAGCCCTAAACACTTTGTCCTTAAAAACAAAAAGAAAGAAAGGGGAAAAAAGCTGCAGAGGCGGGCTGCTCGTCTGTCGGTTTCTCCTGAACCCTGTGGACATGTCTGACTCACTTCCTGGAGAGCCATCGGGCCTTCCGCTCAGGAACGTGAACCTGGCGGGAGACAGGCCCCGTCCACGGACACGGACTCCCTCTGAGGAGGACGGGCCGCGCTCCCCGTCCTCTGCCCCCACGGCCCGCAGCGGCCACACCCGGCCGGGTTACCCGGGAAGCATGGCTCCCCCCAGTGCAGGGGGTATGGCCCCCAGCAGACGGCGGGCTCCCCGCAGGGGCCCCGGCAGGGCCGGCGCCGACCACGCTCTGGACGTCTCGGGCAGTGACAATGAGGAGGGGAGCGCCGGCTGTGCCGTCCCAAGGGCGAGATCAGGAGCCAGCAGCACCTTTAATGATTAACTGTTTTGGGAAATGTCTGTTTTAGCTAAACTCCGGGTATGAAAGGTGCACCGAGCAGAAGGGGCTAACTCCGCCTCGACAGAAACTTTACCTTTGAGCCAACATGGCCTCTGGGTACACACGCCACCTTCGCACTCTTCCTCGTGGGGCTCACTCTTCAAACTGGCTACAGAGGGGCAGACGAGGGGGTCCCCCAACCTCCCTGCCCCTACTTTGAGCCAGCCCCTTCCCCGACAGCAGGCCTGAGCCACGGAGGAGCGCCACACGTGTGCGGGGACACGGCCAGCCACCGGCAGTCCCGCGAGGCTCAGCCCTACCGAGGCGGGCAGCCAGTGCAGCGGCAGAACAGCAGGCGACAGACTCCTGCACGAGGCAGACGGGCTGGCCCTGGGGACCCCATCCGCACGGGCGTCCCCTCGGCACAGAGCTCAGCCTTCACACTCCCCACGCGGCCTTGATCCTACCCCCAAGCCTGCCGTCAGCACCGGGACCACACCAGCCCCGCGAGCCCCGTACGCCAGGCCAGGAAGTGCCACCACTCCTGGGGTTCGGTGGTGGCGAAGACTCGGAAGTGCCGCCTGGCAAGCTCTAGCCAGAAGGGAACAAGCAAGGGCATGTGTGGCCACACCATTTGGGCCCAAGATGGGCACACAAGAAAGCAGCAGCGTGGACGGAGGTCTGCACACAAAGGCAAGCCAGCGCAGCACGAAGTCTCAGCTCCAGGAGCTGGAGCCAGGGCCAGGCCTGCTGTCTTCCACATTTCTGGAAATGCCCTGGGCATCAGCAAAACGCCAGATTTTTTTGAAACCCTTCAGGGTTCACAAAATTGTCAACTTCAACAACGCTAGGTTATACCTGTCCTCTGCCTTCAGGTCTCCTACGGTTGTGTTCCGCGCCCACATGAATACAACTGCTTTAAAAAAAAAAAAATCAAGTGTACAGTCACATGAGAGAACTTACGTCTTCTTCTTGCGACGGATGAACTATTTCCACAAGTCTCTGGATAATCTGCTCCTCATTCAGCCACTGTAAAACACGCCGCAGAGGTAATCAGAGCAATGTGTGGCTCTTGTTCAAGCCCCAATGAAGATTAACGTACGTGGAAACATCCATCACATTTTAGGCAGAACGTTACAGGTTTCTCTGGACTTCGAGCACTACAGGAAATTAAACGTCCCCGAAGGAAAATGCCAGTGAACATGTCATTTAAAGAGCAGCCAACAGTACCGACGACGCCTCAGATGACAACCCCACACAGAGAAACTCTAACACCGGCTTCTCAGCCACGGACTAACCCTCAGACACTCAGCACTGACGGGCTGTACTCTGCTGGGAAGGGAGGTGGATGCATACACCTTCTTTCCGTACGAGCATCCGTGCTCAGCTTCGGAAACACTGACAAAAGCAGGATTTGGTATCAAGCCTCTGGGTTACAACATCTGATGAACTTTTAGACTCAAAACCAAAAAGAGTCACAGGAAGCGCGGGCGCGGTGGCCGAGCGGGATCCTGACCAGGACAACCTCTCCCCCACACGTGCAGTGTCGCTGGGACCGCAAACAGGAAGAGGAAAGGAGTAAGGAAGAGCCAGTCAGCCAGCGGCTGGCGGAGTACTGGCTGTGCGCGTGCAGAAACCCCGTGATGAGCACTCACAACCACAGGACACACGAAGCTAAAAACATCCCCCAAACCCAGCCCAACCCCAAGGTTAAAGGAGACTCGGGGCAGGGGGAGGCGTGGTGCTGGGGGGGAAGAAATCACACTTTGCTGAAGGCCCAGCGTTCGCCCCCTAGGGAGAGCGATGCCCACGAAGACGCCAGAGGGCACGTGGCCGGAGGCCCCCCTTCACACGGTGGGACCAGTCAAAATGGGCACGTGAACCCCCCTCGCGGGCACCTCGCTGAACTGCAGACTGTGACACAGCAGGGCAGGGGGAGAGCTGGGCCCCCCCAGGAGACGTCCGAGGGGAGGGAGTGGAGGGTCCTCCGTCCTGACCACTCAGGGAGAAGGAAGGAAACTGAGGGCTGTGAGCTAACCCTCAGATTCAACCCTGAAGCGCCCCCAAGACTTCTAAGCAGCGATACTCCATGAACCCCTACAGCAGTCCAAGTGTAAAAGTCCCCGTCCTCCCCCGTCCTCAGCGATCTTTACTGGAATCCTCAACGTCTTCAGAGAAAAGAGACCCACAAAACACACCTAATGGGAACCAGCACCCCAATTTAGGGCCCCTTCCCACAGGCAACCGCAGGACATCCCCTGGGTGCCCTCAGCTGGCGTCCTCACAACACCATGGCTCTCAGCAGACTTCTGCCCGGTGCCACAGACCCAGCCCCCCCCGTGCCCAGGTCGCCCTCCCCCATAGTCACCTGCCCTGGCCCACCTGCTCCCCCCAGCAGAACATGCCCCGCCCGGACCACCACCCGACAGACACCTGCCCTCCTCTCGTTCTGCAGGTCTCTAATTAAGACCGGCATTTCTGGGGCGCCTGGATGGCTCAGCCGATTTGAGCGTCCGACTCTTAGTTTCAGCAGGTCGTGAAGCCAGGGTTGTGGGATTAAGCCCCGAGTCAGGCTCTGCACTGAGCGTGCGGCCTGCTTAAGATTCCCCCTCTCCTTCTGCCCCTCCCGTTTGCAGAAGCCCTCTCTCTACGTACCCGCGCGCACACACACACACACGTAAAACCCAACAGGCATCATCAATAAAACTGATTTCAAAGAAATGAGTAAGTGCTGAGGTTCGAAGTTGAGTGTTAAGGATGGAACGGCCTGGGGAAGGTTCTGGAAGAAGGCAGTGAAGAGAATGGGAGAAGGAGATGGAAGACAGAGGAGGAGGCAAAGAGAAGAGCCCAGGAGGAGCCTCATCTTCCAGGTCTGGTCCCGTCCAAGGTCCGCTCCAGAAGGCTCTTCGAGAGGCACACGGATCCCGAGATCATCAACTACCAGAACCGTAAAATGGGTGCTTCTGAAAGCAAATCCCAAGCTTCCTCTTATGCCACGCCCCTAACTACCCACAAGAAGAAAGTCACGTGCGAAGACGGAATTCCTGGGAACAGGCCCCGAGGGGTGGCCGCACTCTCAGGAGCGACAGCGACGCCTCGGGGCGCTCACGGATGAGCCGTCCGACCCCCAACCTTCGCTCTCACCAGCGCAGCCCTAAGACGCATCCCCCGCCCAGCCCACCGGAAACCAAACCGGCGAAGAGCCCCTCACGAAGCAACCTGGGCACCGCAGACGGGCACAGCTGGGAAAACCAACCCTGCAAAACCCGAATCTCCTCCTACGAACAACCAACACCTCCCCCCTTGTCGGGGCCCTTCTGCCCGTGGGGACCCCGCTGTGAGTCACCAGGAGGAGCGCGCCCATCTCCAGCCTGTCTGGAAAGCGCGACCCTGGTGCAAGGGAGGGCCCTCGGCTGAGGATCGGGGTTGAGTCGCTCTCCTGGGAGACTGAGCGGACAGTGTCACATGGCTTGTCGGGTCCCGCTTTCCTCTGTTTTAGAGAATGTGCGCATGACCTCTGGATCAGGATGGATTAGAGACTGGAGTTAGTTTCTATGACCTTTAATTAGTTTCGGTGAGTGGGCAAATTTTCAGATTGAAACTCCCTTACTGGTCGGGGGCACTTTACCCGTAAATCCTCATGTTCACCTTTAAGGAAAAATAGCCTTGTCATAAGCTTCGGTTAATAATATTACTTATACATAAAACAAACCCCTGCTGATGTATTTTGAGTGATGAATTATGTTTTTTGATCTTCTGTATTGTACCTCGTTTCTGTTTTGATTTTCTGTTTTCGCTACTATGGAAATAATCATTTTTTTCTGGAAGTAACAAACAATGTAATCATTAGAAAAATGATCTAATCACCTATGGTATATAAGACACCAAGTTTCACAGTAAAGTGTGATCTCTTCCACCATTCCTGTTGTCTGTGTTCTTTCTTATAGATATTTCGCCGACACCAATCCCCTACTCAGAGACCCTTAGACTCTGGTGCGTGGGCTGGTCCCCCACACTCCCTGCCCCCACCCCCCTCCCTGGTTTCCCAAACCACCTTCCTCTCCCAGCCTCCCGGCCCCCCGCCCGGCCCCCCGCAGCCCTGGCGGCTCCTGTGCCCCCCACCCCGGTGCGGGGGGGGGCCTGATCCGACTCACATTCAGAACATCCTGTCTGGGCTGTGGAGGCTCGATGCACGTCAGGAGCCTGAGCAGCAAGTCCATGATGGCCGAAGTTCCTATGTGCTTTATGATAAGGTCCACAAAATCACGCTTCTTCTTTAAGAAATCCACGATCTAGAGGAGAACAAACCAAAACTGAAAGACACGGAAACGGGGAACTGTCAAATTTAGGTCCTGCTCCCCCCGGGCCCCGCGGCCCCCAGGTCCCCATGCTGGGGAGCGGCTGGTGGTTCCGGTCCGCAGCCCGCTTCGGAACAATCTCCCAGCCTATCACGCACTCCTTAACAAACACACCACAAGTCTTTTTCTATTCATTTTCATTACTAATCTTTAAAGAATAAGGATAAATAATTGCATGCTCTACAAAGGGCAAGAGAATACACCATTTTACAGTTTAAGGACATGAAGCAAGTCCATCAGACTTTGCACTAAAACGCAGAATATTCAAAATCCTAATTAGACTCCAGCAAGGTAAGAAAAAAAATTCAGAGCATAAAGGATTTCTACGACAGTCTAAGTGGCTACGCCCCCTGCTGGAGAAACACCACATCTGGGTTTTATCTGGGTTCAACTGACAGGGTTCCCACCAGGAGGGGGAGAGGGAGTGGCGGGAGGCCACCCAGAAGGGACGTGACAACCCTGCTGGGGCCCCAAAGGCCACCCGGGTCTCTCTCCTGTGCAGGAAAGGGGAGAGGGTTCTGCCCCGCACACCCTGTTGTGACTTCGGTCCGGAGGCTCCCGGGGTCCCTTCCTGAGTCCCAGAAGCAGCCCAGCCAGTGTGGCAGCCGCTATGTCTCCCCAAGGTCCCTCCAGAGCCCTTGCGCTGAGGCTGCCCCCACTCCGTGTTACAGATGAGGAAACCGAGGCGCAGACCAGTTCGGAAACCGTGGATGCCCTGAGGTTTAAACTTAGATTTGGATGCCTCAAAAGCCACAATCCTGCCACTGTCCCACATAAAGAAGTCCAAGAGCCAGCAATGACAGAAACGGCCCCACACCTTCGGGCACAAATGCAGGACTAACTGTCGGAAGTTCCCTCTCTAGACAAGGAGGTGACATGTGGTCACAGAATCTTTCAAGAAGGCACGAACCGCAGCCGGTGCCTCGGCCAGCAGACTAGGACGGCGGCGCCCCCTAGATGGACGCCGCTGACCTGCGAGCCCCCAGCCCGGAAGGCGTCCAGCGGCTTGACTTCCTGCCCCGTGAGCGGACGAGCGTCCGTGCCGGTTAAGCCACACGGAGTCCACATGGTTTTCGTCACTTGCAGCTGCACAGACCCTTCCTGACAGCACACCCCGTGATGGGACACCTTCGTCCACACTCCTCTCACCAGGAGAGAGAGGCGCTGGGTTTGAGCTCTTCCCGCAGCGAGAAGAGCCGGGGGGTCCCACTCAGTCGGAAGCCCAGAAGCACAGCAAACAAGAGAGCGGCCTGGCCCCCGGCTCCGCTTTTAGTCGGCAGGAGCCGCCACCTCTGCACAGGCCGTGCGGATGCTCAGAGTCCCAGAACGCTACGAGCGCATCCTCACTCTGCCGTAAAGGTACGGGGAGAACCGGGACCCGTGGATCTGGGCTCCCCCGGCACGGAGGGAAAGACAACGCGTGCTGAAGGCGGCCACCACCACCTGAGAGGCCCAGTGACCAAGGCCCATGGGACGACTCGCACTTGGCTGAAGACCCAGCCACCCGTCACTTCTCCCCAGGAGGCAGAACAGGAAGACGAGCTGGGTTACGGTAACCTCAGCCCGGGGATTACGGCCTAAGAAAAAAGAACCTCCGTTCCAACGCACTTAGGAGGGCAATCCTGCTTCATTAAGAAAACGAAAGGACAATCTTGTCTTTCTAAAACAAAACGTGTTTCCGCTCTGCCTCGGCACGGGGCAGACGTGTTGGGCCTAAAACAGTTCCCTCCCTGGGCTGACAGCAAGGACGGGTCGCGGAGCCTGTTTTCCACTGGGAAGGAGGCCGGGCCGGCTGGCTGGAGCAGCTGCACCCTGCGGCCGCACCCCTGCCCGTTTGCACGAGGGCATCGAGGCTCCTGCAGCTCCTCGGGTGTGTGTTTCTGTAGGTGGGCCACTGTGGGCACATGCTTCCTCACACCAATACCCACTACGGCTGTGGCTCTCGATTTGCAGTAAGCCTCAGAGTCATCCAGAAGGCTTATTAAAAATCCCAGATCGCTGGGCCCCACCCTCAGAGTGTCTGATCCACTAGGTGTGGGACAGTCGGAACCTGCACTTCAAACAAATTCTCGGTGGTACTCATGTCGCAGGTCCAGAAATGCTACTGAGAACCACTACCCATGTGACAAGTCCTTAGAGGAGAAATTTCCCACGTAGATCTGAATGGTTCAGAACAGAACAGCCATGAGGGGCGGGGACGGGGGACGGGGGGGGGGGGGGGGGGGGGGGGGGGGGGGGGGGGGGGGGGGGGGAGGGTTCCTGCCACAATAGATGATCACAGGATCACAGATAGATGATCACAGCTGCGTAGGAATTCGGCCCCCAGCGAGCACTACTGCGCAGGAACACAAGTCGAAAGAGGGCCGTCTCAAGCTAAGCACTTAAGCTTCTGAGTGGAACCAAACCACGCGCGTGAACTAATCACCGATTACATTTATGGAAAAGCCTTTTGGTTTAAAGCTTCATCTGTGTTGTGCTCGTCATTAGGGGAAAGCAAAAAAAAAAATTAAAATTAAAATTTACTTCGCCAGAGTCCCTGCGACTCCCCCACACAGTCAGCCGCTCAGTGGGGGCCACAGCACTCCCTTCGCAAACGGACACCCCCCCATTCTCGTGCGCCACACATGTCAGAAGAGGAAACCAAAGCAAACTACAACACGGAGCGGTGAGGCGCTCAGACGAGACGCCGCCAGGGGAGAACACACCCGCTGACGGGGGCAGCGGGGCTGGGTCCGCACACGTCTACGGAACGCTCGCGTCCAGAGCCTGGACTGAAGGCACACTCGGGACAAGTCCTGGGGATCGTCCCAGTGGCTGGACGGTCAGCCGAGCACTCACCTTGCGGGAAAGAACATTTACCTGCTCTGGCTTCCTGCTGATGAGAATACTCAGCACCTTGCTGAAGAAGCTGGCGAGCAGCGGGTTCAAGGGGGACTCGTTCAGCAGGAAGCTGTACAGTTTCATCAGCAAGGACTCATCTTCTCCGAGTCTGTCGTTCATCTGGGAGACGTCGGAGGTGAGCAGCTCACAAGATATGTTCGGGTACCTAGAGGAACGGGACGCGCGTCATCGTCTGCAGTGACAGTTTCACGACACAAAGTAAAAAACACAAATCAGAAAGGCTTCCTCAAATCTTGTGAAAACAAAATCACCTTTGGGAGTTAGAAAATCATTTCAATCCATTTCGTCCAACCTGTAGATTAAAGTGAATTTTCTGCTGGGTCTAAACAATGACTGTAACAGACTGTAACAGACTACAATTGCCCAGCGCAGGCAGGGCTCGGGCAGGGCTCGGGAGCCGGGAGGCCCCGAGGCAGGGGCGGGACGCAGCGGAGAGCGGCCCTGGCGAGGTAGGTGTCAGGGGAGGGACGCTGGGTTCCAGGAGACGGCCCTGCACTCGGCCCTCATCCAGGTTCCGAGACCGGCCACGTCTACCTTCACACGGGGTGCAAACGGTACCAGAAAGTTGTTTGCGGGGCCCAGTGCGTATAACGTCAGTCTGTATCACATCTTAAGAGAATAAACCTTCTAACATAGGGAAGCGAAGAACAGGAGGCCGGCCTGAGCTGCCCAAGCGGGAAAGCTGTAGACGGAAAACGAGCTCTCCACTCCAGCCTCCTGAGGTTTTCCACGATCAGCCCCCCGTCGGACCTCACTGCTGGGGGACACAGACCTGTCTACAGACCCCACAGCCCTGGAAGCACCTGCACCCCGAGAGCACACTTGCCTCTGTGTGCCAGAGCTTGGTCTCTCTCTCTCTGAAAACCAGACAGCTAACTCATCTTCCCCACTCGCTCCTTGTACCACGATTTCCCGTCTGGATTCAATGGCAACGAACGGAGACTCCAGAGCCGGGCCCCCCCCCCCCCAACAAGGTCACTTCTCTGCTCTCAGTTCCTCCCCGCCAAGCAGCCAGGAGCCAGAACCAACCAGGCATCTAGAGCAGCAAGCCAAAGGCTGACCAGGACGGGGAGGGGACAGAACAGCCACGAGGAGCTGCAGGACAAGAGAGAGGCGAGGACTGCAGTCTGGAACACAGACCCCACCGCTGGAGGCGCCCGAGGCCAGCGAGGGCTGCCCGCTGTGAGGCCCTGGAGGACCAGAAAGCCGCGACCTCCGAGAGGCTCTGGTGCGAGGTCGGAAGACAGAACAAGAATGTCCCCAGAAGAACCTCTCTAGGGAAAAGAAAGGCGACAGAACTGGAAGGTGTGCGGGCACCAAGGTCATTATCATCAAATGGCTATCTTCTGTGGCTCAATCGAATCGAAGCCTTCCTCTTGTACTTCATGGAACACACAGGCTCAAAGATGCTGTAGCGTCAAGTCCCCATCGTGCCAGGGGCGGGGTTTCGCAGTGGGTGCAGGTGCGGCTTCCGGGGGTCAGACGGCCTAGGGCCGGACTCCGTCTCTACCACCTACAAGGTGCGTGACTTGGGCAAGTTACCTCACCTCCCTGGGCCTGAGTTTCCAAGTCTGCAGCCTTAAGACAACAGCACCTACCTCACGGGGAAGGAGAACACGTAGCAAATGCTGAGGACGAGGCCCGGAGTACACAAAAGCCAGCTCCTTCACGCCTCTTTATTTTTTACTTTATAAAACTTCCAAAAAGCTGCTGTGGGGGTTGGGGGAGCATCGTCTCAACTGCCCCAGCTTGAAATTGCTGGCAAATAAGGAACTGGTAAAAGGTAGGGGCCTCAACCATGGCCGCAAACCAAACACATAAGGTGTGTTCTCCAAATTCTGACACACGAGGTCCAGAAGAGGCCACGGGCACTTAAGAACTCCTCTCCACGGATCTCTCACCTATTTGTGCACAGTGACTGAGACATTCGACCTAGATAGAGCGGCACACATATGGGCCCGGGCACCATGCCAAAGGCTCCGAGTCCTGGGGCTGGGGCTGCTCTCTCTCCCCTTCCCTCTCTCTCAAACATTAAATGAACAAGCTTCGAAAACCCCCACAGATCCCCCTCCACCCCACCCTGCAGCAAATGCCACCCCCTCCCTGCCGCAGGCTCTGACCCTCAACTCCTCTGTAGCCCCTCCTCCCCATCCACAGAGCTGACGCAGCTCCTAAAGCCTCCCTCCCCCGTCCCTGATCACGGGGCCCCCCACCTACTTAGGCACAGCACATCCCCGGACGGCGCCCTCCCTCTGCTCTCCCGCTTCCCCGCCGTCCTGAGCACAGATGCCCCGCTACCTGTCCCGCCAGGGGCGAAAACACCGCCACCTGTCTCCTGCCTCCCACCGCCTGCGCTCCCACTTCCTCTCTGCTCCTTTCCAGGGAAACCACCTGTAAGAGCTGTCTCGGCTTTTCGTCCCGTTCCTTGGAGAGCTTCCGGCCAGGCCCTCAGCTCCGCCACCCCAGACACCGTGTGCCCCCGGGGCCCACGTGCTCTGTGCTGCGGCCCCCCAGCGGCCACGTGGCCGGTGAGCAGCGGCCCCTGACCCCCTTGTCCCGTCTCTCCTTCCTGAAGCCTTGCCCCGGGCCCCTCCTAAGTCCCTCTGTGGGAACCTTGACCCAAACAACAGCACCTTAGCTTTAGGAGTTTTTAATACCACTTAAGAACCGAGACTTAACATTCTGTTAGATCACATTTCTGCTCAATAGTTTAGAACAGAGGTATCT
Organism: Helogale parvula; assembly: GCA_004023845.1. Taxonomy (NCBI): domain Eukaryota; kingdom Metazoa; phylum Chordata; class Mammalia; order Carnivora; family Herpestidae; genus Helogale; species Helogale parvula. The sequence goes on from PJEM01014230.1 coordinate 27,383, forward strand.
GTCACTAAGATTAAAAAGGTTAGTGCAAAATGACAAACCTTCAATACCTTCTGCATGATCATCGGCTGAGAAGGGTGGTGAGTTCGGTCCCCCGTGTAACTGATGCAGTCACGCGGTTCACAGAACACAGCACCCACTCCATCGCCCGGACCCAGGAAACACCTGTCTAACCTTCCTGAGATGACTCTACGTCCACCTTAACCCCAACAGCTTTCTGATCCCATCTGAAACACCCCTCTGCCGTTCTAGCTGTGCGTGCCCGGAGCTCACACACAGCCGGCAGCTCCACCCAGGCCAGAACTACAGCAGGACCTCCTCTGCCCACGCAAGTCACGCTCCCTCAAAACGGAGCCAGCCAGAAGGTCACGTGGCCAGGACGCACACCTGCTCTCACAACCTCCAAGGTAACAGAAAGGAACGCTGGCCTGGTGACAGTACAGAGGCCACAACTACTTCCTGGTAAAATAAGCACCTTCCGGAAGATGTGCTGTGCCCGCTCTTCCCAGTTTCACAGGGATCAGCTTCGTTCAGCAGGTGAGGAAACCGACCCAGAAGGGCAAGCCCTCTGGCTCAAGTGCTCTACGAGGGAAGGTCGACCCCCCTCCCGGGCGGGCTGGGGGCAAAGCCGCAGCGCCCTGGTGTGGCTCCTACCAGGACAGGCCCCGCGCCGCGCCGCGCCCACCCTGCGGGGAGGGGGGATCCGCTGGTATTCCTGCTGCGGGATTTCTTTCCTCTTCCTTTTCAGGGCCCGGGTATGAGGATCTGAGCAGAGGCCGTCGCTAACGCTAGCTGTCAATCTTAATGGCCGGCAGAGAACATAACCTCACCTCCTTGAAGGTCCAAGTCACTAGCAACTTGAAGGCATTAATAAGTGTTATTTCTCTGACAGCAAAATTCTCCCCAGAAAGAAAGAAAAAGATATCTGAAAAGAAGAACAGACTGGGGGAGAAAGGGCAAAGAGGAATCTACTAAAAGCCTTTATTCTTCCCATTCCATTAAGTTTATTTAACGCATAATCAATGATGTTTTGTTCCTGAATCTGCCCAATTTTGGGAGGGTGGGCGGGAGAGTCAACTCTTTCAGTGCAGTTGGCAATGGAAGGACGGACCCCTGAGACCTGGGGGCTGGGAACACGCGTGGAGTGCTCACCACGTTCGCAGGACTGCGCGGTCCAAGTGCAGTCAAGAGCTGGGGACGAAGGACCCCGGCGCTCTGCGGTCCTGCGTGAGCAGCTGAGACCAGTGACGAGCCCGGCACCTCGCCACCGGGACCCGAGGCGCTAGCTGTTTAGATTGAGCTCCGCTCAGGCTCACCCCGTCCCCTGAAGTTACTGTCTCAGGAACAGTCCTCATAACCCAAGCTCTGGCTGGGATTGGCTGTGTGAGCGTGGGCAGTCACGTACTCTCTAGCTTCCTATTTGCAAAGAAGAGAAAATACTTACTCGATCATCTTACTATTTTAAGAAACTCCATCACTGTTTATAAAGCGCGCTGCCTTTCTACAAAGCCTCTGACTGCAATTTAGAACGCTCATTTAAAAAACCCCGTGAGTCCACTGGACTTGGTTCTAGAACAGATTCCGTGCTCCACGGAGTCTGTCGCTCTTGACCATCTTAACAGTCTAAATGGTCTCCGACGGCCCCGGGGAATTGCTGGACAAAGAGCAAGATTCTACCCCCACTTCACTCTCCCACCCTCAAGAGAAGATTGAATTTTCTTACTTGTATCTGATCTTTTCATCCATGTCTTGAGGTGGTTCTTCTATAATGAATGAGACTAAATCTTCGAGACATTCTGCTTTTAACAGAAACTCTATAAGTTTGCGGTTCTGAGCTTTACATTCCTGTAAAACATCTTCCTCATCCATTAACTCCTTCAGTGTTACATCTTCTCTTTCTAGAAGTGTGTCTATGTGGGATGATGAGTGAAGATCAAATTTCCAAAACATGCTGGTCTAAACAAAACGCAGAGAGTATTTCAAATAAAATTCCAACTTCACAGGTTAACTTTTCAGATTTCAGCTTAGCTTCACAGTCTAAAGTGCTAACTCGCATCACACAAGTACAGTAAGGTTCATATCGAGCCTATAAAACACGAGCTAAATAAAATTCGCAGGGCTTTTCCTTCTCAGAAAAGAAAGTATTTTGATTGATAACAAAAAAGTTTGATTTAAAAATGCTCAAAGAGCGCTAAAGCTTGGGATGATGTCAACCTACAAAATGAAGCCACCCAGTTTGCCAAGACGCTCTGACGCTGGGAAAGGAAGAAAGCGAACCCTTCTCACAGGTGAGCCACACGTTCTGACGCGGAGGCGGTGTCTCCCAGCAGCAAGCGAACTTGACCCAAGTACCCAGGATTCTTCGGAATATGAAGGAGTTAAGTCAATAACCACCACAAAGCAGCACTTTCCACCAACAGACAGCACTGTTCACAGCTCAAGTGTGAGAGTCCTAAAATGATCAGATCCGGGCCATCCATTCTTTGCAGAGAAACTACACAAACGGAAGCTGGTCCTTCCGGAGTAGGGAAAGCGTCGTCCTCGGCTCTGAGGACACCCGTCTGACACTGACAGGGCCACACATCCCCCCCCCCCTTCCTCCCAGCCCACCCCCACAGCGAGAACACGGCCATCTGCAGAGTTACACGGGGTCCTCACTGGTCACAGCTGGAAACAGGAAACACAGAGTCAGATCACCGTGTGACCTGCAGCCGCCACAGCGCGCTCTCAGACGCCACTGTTCAGCAACACGTGACAAGACGACAGCATCGAGCGAACGTTCTGATTCGGGTTAGACTGCTCGAGTCTTTCTTGTCGGTCCGAGATGCTCACCGCAGAAGTCCTGAGCCAGGTTTGGTACGACACACGCTTCCCGTCACCCCTACCCACGCACCCACAGGTCGACCGCAGCTCTGCCACCCACGCCCAGGGTAGCGGCCCCCGCTGTCGTGACCACAGAAGAGCACGGGAACAAACAGCCACGTCTGCGCGTGTATAATCCTGTGCTGGAAGAGTCCACATAAGGGAAGGAGGCCGCAGAGGTCAGAACCTGTGAACCGCATGCATGACATTCTGAGAACTATGTATTTTTGCTACATCATCCATGTTAGATCGGGTAGGAATATAACCTGATTTAGTATTTTCACGAACATCGTCCAAAACACTTTCTAAATCAGAGATCACGGAGGGCAAATTTTATTTACACAGCCAGTCGTGCGGGCCGATCCAGGCACAGAAGACTGTGCCGCGGCAGGTTACTCAGGGACATGTGAAAGTATGCCCTCTTCATGTGACTTGACCATTAAGCAGACGATCACAGAGTTTAAGATATAAGCAGTTTTGAGGAATCTTAAGAAAAAAAAAAAAAAAGACTCCTTAAGGGAACAGGTTTTAGGGAAGATTACAAAATAGGATGTGATAAAAGTCGTCCCTGCCTTAAAAAATCTTTAAGTTCGAAAGGCACAGAGAAGCTGGTGTCCGTCGGCAGCACTGGGAGACGTGAGGGCACAGGAGCCGCCGCGGCCGCTCATGGGCACCACGCCGGCGCTGCAGCTCCTGCACATGGACGCGGTCACCACGAAGCCCGGGGGGATGGCACGAGAGTAAGGCACCGCCACCTCCGATTACGGACAGAAGATGTCACAGAACGCACTAAGAAAGCAGCATCACAACTCCCTCCATGGTCCCAACTGTCCCCAAGCTGCACCAGCCCGAGGGCGAGCAGAAGGCGGTAACCCTTGCTGGTGAGGGGCAGAACCGAGGCTTCAAACGCGAGCTTCCTGTGTGAAGCCAATTCCGAAGGAAATAAGAGCGAAAGTGACACATCCCTCGTCAGGCACTCTGGGGGAGAAGACGGTGGAAGTCAACAGAGCCATCGATGCTTTTCCAGTTTTCAGACTGTGGAAAATGGCAAACAAAAGAGACGTGATTATGCCATTTTACCCTAATCAAATTGACAACGAGAAAAAAAAAGACAAAACGGTAGCAAAAGCTAACCGCGGAGGGGAAAGAAGGAGGCTCCCCAGGGTACCGCCGTCAGCACCGGCTACTGACGCTTCTGCCGGAGCAACGCAGCGCATTCATCCGGGAGTATGAGCCACAAATCCTGGACACCGTACACCCTCCCGCTCCGCGTCCTCCTGGCACTCAAGCGGTGAGCACGAAGACAGCCGTGATCTCACACAGCCCCAGCACACCCGGCCGTGGCCGGGCTCCCAGCGCGGATTCGCCTGCACTGTTCTGGAAGGGGAGAGGCGGGCACCGAGGACAGATAATGGAGCAGAGCTCTCGGGCAGAGCAGAGGCACCTTACAGAACACCGAAAAAGTAATCATCCATGTCCTCACGGCGATCGTGGACATTTTGAACCGGGAATGTCTACAAAGTGAAAGAACAGTCCACTTCACTTATCATAAACACGTCAGCGAAGTCACTGACTGACCGGCCACTACCAGGTGTATTCAGATACTTTCCGGCGCTCCACTGACCTCAGATTAGTCTGTGCTTATTTTGGTCTGTAAACCAAATCTCTGATCATCTAAAAGAACAGTCTCTCCACCTGAAGTCAGAACACCGGACACGGTGACTAATTTAGCCTGAAAGTCTTTTTTAAAAATGAGTTCTCCTTTCAAGTAGTGTGTGTTATTTTCTGTAATCCTCTATAGAAGGGCTACGTATAATGAAGAATACTAATAAATCAATCACAGAAAAGCAAAGCTGATTATCAAGACCTTATGATTGGCTAGTTATAAACAAGACATACGCTCACATCCATCAGGTGGAAACTATAAATGGCCACAGACTATGGATAAAGTCACACTCCTTAATTATGGGTCTGAAAAGAATTACATCCACCTAATTCAAGTAAACACTGACTCCCCAATTTTCAACTCTATAAAGATAACTCATTAAATATTGAATTTATGCCTGACAATTAGTCATGACGAAGTAAGAAAGAGCAGAGTTGGCAAATCTAGCCCACAGCCTGCCTGCTAAGAATGGCTGAGGTATTTTTAAAGGGTTGTTTAAGGAGAAGAGAAGAATGTGTGGCAGAGACTAAGTGTGGCCCGCACGGCCTGAAATACTCACTACCTGGTCCTTTACAGAAGAAGAGCATCCGCTGCTCAGGAGGAAACCAGGCTCCCGCTACCACGAGCTCCCCTCCGGGCGGTCTGAGCCCGCGGGGAGGCCACCCCGGGCCCTCGCAGCCCAGGCGGCCGGCGCAGTCACACGCTGTCGGGCCCGACTTTCCAGAGACCCGTCCTCCCTTCCCCGACTTCTCGAGCAGGGAGGCGTCAGCACGACGTCTTCCCCGACGTGCCACGAGCCACAGAAGTCTCCGTGCTCTCGCCTCTGCATGTGGCCGCGTGCCCAAGAAAGGCTCTCAGGGATGGCAGAAGATGCCCCCATCCCCAGAGCACCACACGGAGGCAGATGCCTGGCAGCCCCAGAGCCGGCCCCGGGCTGCGTTGCAGCGCGCCGGGACACAGCTGGGCTGCGGGCTCCGGCGCTGTGCCCTCCCTGACCAGCCAGCCGCTCCGATCCCCGAGCCTGCGACTCCTTGTTTGATTATACTTCCTTAAGCACAAGAACAGGGAGGCCTAAGCGACTGTTTGTAAAATGCCTAAGTCCCTTCATTTCCCACCATCCTGAATTAGAAGAGCATTTTCAAAATCAGAACACTTTGAAATCTGTATTTCCACAATGCATGTTCCCTAAACTGGGGGTGCGACAAGCTTAAAAGTAAAAGGAAACCACAGGAGACTTCCTAAGCACACAGCGTGTATGTCATCTTTTGGTCAGGCAGCAAACTGACCGGAAATGAACGGCACCAGTAAACTAGTTCCCCAGCTTCTCTCTGTGCCCTTGGAAGCAGAAACAAGTTACATATGAACGAACAGTTACAAGGTTCAACTGCCAGGGCCCTGCAGTAAAAGGGAGTCCTTGCAAAAAGACAGCTAAGATACCTAGAAAAACTGAAAACAGTAAAACAAGCTGGCTACATTAATTTTAAGAGTGGATTTTATTTAACCTCACACAGCCAAACATCATTATCTCAACACACAACTCGCTGTTATGAAGCCGGCAGGACCCAAGTGTGTTTTATGCTTGCGGCACATCTCGGTGTGGACGGGCCACACTCCGTGCTGAAGACTCCCGTGCGGCCAGCGGCTGCCGGACTAGACAGGACTATTCCTACAATTATGATTCAAAGTTTCTCTCTTGGTACTAAAATAACCACCCTCCCCACCCCACCTCACCCCCCATCTCCTTCCACAGCCAAAGTTAACAGTCAACTACCTTTTCCACACAGGGCCAACGTGGGTGGGGGAGGAGACGCTACGCGGGCCACGCTTCTCCCTTCTTCTGACACGTACACATGCGCGAGACATCGTGTTTGTTCCTTCGGATATACAGCGACCTGGACATTCTTCAACTCAAAAAAAGTGCTTCACAGGAAAATGAGAACTGTTATTTAGTCTCTAATATCTAGAAATATCTCTAGGAATAATAGAAAATTTTCACTTCTCTCCCTGAAATAATGAAGGGTTAGATCTTGAGTCGGGAGGGCCAGAGTGGTTTCGATCTGCCTCGCCAAACTGTACAAGAGGCACACGTCTCTGGGAATTTCACTTTCTAAGGTGACTCAAAATACTGTAAAGAAAAAACAATACCCAGGTCACTGAAATATGTTGGGAAACAATGATGTCTGATCAGTGTACAAAAGCCCACTGGACTCCCCTTCACCTGGGAGTAAACAGCCTTCACGGCCCTGCTGAGATTAAAAACCACTTGCTTACTCCACGAGCAGCGGACCCGGCCGCCCCAAGCCCCGGCCAGGCTTCCAAGCGGCCTGGCAACGGGAGGTATGGGTGGTCGGGCTGCCGGAAGGCTGCTCGTCATGGCTCCCCCGCTCCCACCAGCACCCGGACCCCTGGAGTGTGAGGCTCCCCAGGGCTGGATTTGGACTCGGGGACCGGGGGGCGTCAGGTGGGCCACATCGGCCAAGACCGGGCAGGGATGCGCTGGGCTCCATAAAGGGACAGGGAGCGAAGCGCCAAGAAATAGGAGGATGGGTGTCACTCTGTGGGGGTGGGGGTCCCCTCTGTGCGGTAACCACGGTAACCACAAAGCCGAATTCGAGGCACACGTCCTAACTGTCCCCGAAGCAGCAGAAACCAGGAACGCAAGAGTCAGGAAGGCTGGCCGATAGGGCGGCTCGCACTTGCCACCAAGGGAGACGATCACGAAGGCCCGGAAAGCGCCCCCAATGCCCGCAGCAGCCCCCCCCCCGCCTCGCCCACAAGAGCGGGACCAACAAAACCGAACACCGGACTGCTGATCCAAGACATGGGTTTCCTCAGAGGAAAGGACAATACAAGCCCAGTCAGTTTCATTGTATTTGTTTTTGCAACTGCTTCTTCCAAAGAACATGCCAAAAGTAATCACGTTTTTACCACCCGGATATTCCAGAATTGTTCTCATTTTTACTTTGTAATTTCTTTGACATTTCAGCTTTTCTTTGAGACCAATAAACAGGCGTTTTATATGAATCAGCAAGTACTCTGACGACAGGAGCAGTGTGTTAAATGGTCCCTACCCCTGGAAAACGACAGTAAAACTGAGAAAAGAGAAAACACAGAGGATAAGAGGCAGGATAAGAGGCTTGCTCTGCAGGACGGGAGCACCGCAGAGGGGGGCCTGGCCGGGGCTCCAAACACCTGCAAGTTCAGCAGGGGAGGCTGCAGCAAAACGCATTCCAGGCCTGCAAAAGTTAGGTCCGAGGGCGCACCAGGGCCTTCCAGAAATCCATGGCAGGGAGAAGGCCCTGACCACCAGGAGAGACTCTGGGAAGATGCGAGGTCGAGCTGAGGGGACCCGGGCCGGGTCTCACGGGGCCCCCCGAGGGGCCGCCGCACAGCAGCCCAGGCTTGCTGGGAGCAGAGCGAACCGGTGAGCTTTAACGGAGTAAAACAGGCGTTGCAGTATCCACAGTGCAGACTCAGCAATATATCTTAATAACATCTAGAAAGAACTAATTCTGAGCGCAAGCAGAGGCAAGCAGCACAGGCGGTGACAGCGGAGCCGTGGAGGGCACACCTGGCGGAGGGCGCACTCCCAGAGGCACGAGAGGGACAGGTCCCACCCGTCCGGGGTGCGGCCACGTGTGAGCAGGAGGGACGCACAGCCAGGGAAGGCAGTGATAAAGGCGAGGCCGAGAACGTGGACGCGGCAGCAACCGCACGTGACGCCCCCACGGGAGCGGCGGACGCACGGCAGACCCGGCGGCTTTGCGAACGGCGCGGTCCGCGATGGCGCAGAGGCGCCTCCAGAGCCAGCAGCCCAGGCAGACGCCGGGTCAGAACCTCCGGAAGGCAGGGGGCCTGCACAGCCCCTACTCTGCCAACCAAGGTCTCCCCCCACGAGATTTCACTGAATTATCGCTCTGCCTCCAACACCCCCCATGATTCTGCCTCTTCAAAGCCCGATGTGCATGTGGTCTTCGATCCTGGCCCTACCGCGCGTGGTGTCAGAGGACAGAAATTTATGGCCTGTGTCTGAATTCTGAGCACCCTGGGAAACACACGAAGGACCCCCAGAAAGCAAATGTGACTGCCACACTGAAGCCACCTCCAAACCCAGCACTCGGACGCTAAGGGCAGGGCGAGCGGTGCAGTCTTGTCACCCACTTCACTTTTACATTAAAGAAGCCAAGTGCCAAGCAAGGAAAATCAAGTCTATTTTGTCATCTGATCCACACTAAAGCAGGTAATTTGTTCCTGTACAAACTGTCATTATGAAAACTCAAATGTACGTGAATCTATGCATAATTTCCATAATTTCAAACACTTCAAGTAGATGCAAACATTTTATTAAGAATAAGTTTAGGTTGTTTTTTTTTTTTTTTTAAGT
>PJEM01014231.1:0-36316 GCA_004023845.1 Helogale parvula
GAAGGCTTCTGGTGGAGTCGATTGGGTTTTCCATGTAGAGTATCATGTCATCTGCAAAAAGTGAAAGTTTGACTTCTTCCTTGCCAATTCTGATGCCTCTTATTTCTTTTTGTTGTCTGATTGCTGATGCTAGAACTTCCAGCACTATGTTGAACAACAGTGGTGAGAGTGGGCACCCCTGTCGTGTTCCTGATCTCAGAGGGAAAGTTCTCAGTTTTTCCCCATTGAGGATTATATTAGCTGTGGGTTTTTCACAGACTGCTCTTATAATGTTTAGGTAAGTTCGTTCTATTCCGATTTTCTCAAGGGTTTTTATTAAGAAAGCGTGCTGTATTTTGTCACAGTTTGTAGTTTCTAACGTGGCATCAGGCTCTGTGCTGATAGCATGGAACCTGCTTGGGATTCTGTCTTCCTCTCTCTCTGCTCCCCCCTAAACTCGTTCTCTATCTTTTTCTCAGTAATAAATAATCATGTAAAAATATTTCCTGCATGCCTTTTATAGGCTATTCACTCATATTAGTACCTCATTAAAGAGCTATTGTTTGAGCAGGATTTACTCTTTGAATTTTTAAAAATGTCTTAATTTTATATTTTTATAATGAGGTGTATCAGTGAAGACTAGGATGGGAAATTAGTGTTTGTTGTTGTTGTTCTTGTTGTTTCAGTTACCTTTGGAAAGATATTTTACAGTGAGATACTATAAGACACAAGACCGTGATGAGCAGGTACTTACTTCACGCATCCAATTTTAGTAAATGCTCTGTCTCCGCTCATTGGAGCACACTTAGCTACTTCCTACTTCTTCCTTTGCTACCAGAAAATCCACTTCCCTTGGTGTGTCCCTGGTTTTCCCTCGCCTTCTTTTTTATGAGACTTTTGTATCCCAGTGGAGGTGTATTTACACGGTGATATGGCAGGATGACATGCCTGGCCAGATTGAAACCATACCCTTAGCAACTTGTAGATCCAGTTAGCGCTCATCCAGTTAATATAGTCCAAAGTCATATAAATACATTCTGCAAAAGTTTAATAAACTCTAAGCCTTGTATTGACTTTCTTTAATAATAGTATGCCAATATTCTTATGTAACGGCAAATATAAATGTTGGAGTCTTTGAAGAAGAGCTCGTCACCATTTTTGAGTGTTCTTACTAATTTCTTATTTAAAGAACATATATTTTGGGGGGCGTCTAGGTGGCTTAGTCAGTTAAGCCTCTGACTTCAGATCAGGTCATGATTTCACAGTTCATGAGTTTGAGCCCTGCATTGGGCTCTGTGCCGACAGCTCAGAACCTGGAGCCTGCTTCAGATTCTGTGTCTCCTTCTCACTCATACTCTGTCTCTCTGTCTCTCAAAAATAAATAAATGTTAAAAAATGTTTAAAAGAGCATATACTTTTTTGCCCCATATATATATATATATATATATATATATATATATATATATGCATATATATATGCAATATAATATATGCTCATGAATCAAAATAATCTGTGCAAACTTAATTTTTCTTTAATATTTCTGGTAAAGTACAGGGTAGCTGTAGTCCACTCAAACTTTGCAGTCTTATTTGCTGTTTGTCATCAGGCTCTTATTGGGACCTAGATCTAGACTCTGGTCTGTTTTAGTTTCCCTGGTCACTTACTTCAATACAGGTGGCTTCTATCTGTCACCAACTATCCTTTATCTTTTATTCCACGTTTATGTTTGTCAAGAAATTGCTTTACCTCTATCATATTATCATCAGTTGTTTTCATCATGAGGTTTCTTACTTACCTGCTATACCCCCAAAAATACCTCAACAGAAGGAACAGTTGGAAGACACAGCTGGGAAACAGGAAGTCATGTATCGCCGGCCAAGTTTTTTCTATAGGTGATTAGAGCTAACAGCATGACATAAATGTCCTCTCTATAAGACAATCAAACAGAAACATTTTTTGATCCTCAACTGAGGGAACTAGAGCAGAAAAGATTAAGTGGCTAGTTTTCATGCCAAATCAAAATGATCTATAGCTGAGTCAATAATAGAATTGCTGGTATGTAGCATATGTGCCCAAGGCATCCTCTGACCCATAAGAAAAGTTTCAGTTTAGTCTATGATTCTTGCAATAACGCTAGGCATATGATTTGTTGGAATTATACAATTGAACTGTTTAGAACAAGAAGTGACCTTATAAATCAACCATTCTAATATGTCTGAGATGCATAGATTTCATATATTTTCCCTAGGTACTTAATCATCGAACATTGACTAAATAGAACTTAGATCAAATAATTTTTAATGTTTTAGAGTAAAAAATATGTAGTTAATATTAACCTGTGGTATCTCCTGGGTGGCTAAGTTGGTTGAGCATCTGACTTCATTTCAGCTCAGGTCATAGGTCATGATCCTAGGGTTGTTGGATCAAGCACTACATTGGGGTTCTGCGCTGTGTGGATAGCCTGCTTGAAATTCTCTTTCTTTCTCTCCCCCTCTCTCTCCTGTTCCCTTGCTCATGCACTCTCTCTCACTTAAAAATATAACATGTAAGCCCAGATAATTTTTAGATTATTTTCTTATAATCTTGTGGCTTTAGTAAGAAATCTTTTGTCTTTAAGAAAAAAGTATAATTGCATATATTTTAATTATTTTGTTTTATTCTTATAATCTTGGTGGTTTTTACTTGGATACAGCTGACACATGCTTGTAGTATTGAATTGAATTAATCCTATAAGGTGCATAGACACTTGTTTTAGTTTTTCAAATGGTAACTATTTCTAATTGTTGAAATGCACAATTACGAATATAAATGCATTCAAAAGCTAACCACTCTGGGAAAGGGGACATATGTTCTGTAATTTTAACTGTAATTTCAAGACATACTATAATATTTATTCCCTAAGCAAATAGCTATTGAGAAGTCACCATACTCAAAATACTATTTGTTTCTATGGCACGGTGAAGTTTTCCAAAAATTATTAAAAGATAATCAGCACAGAAAGAGGTTTTGTAAGATCTCTTCAAAAGTCAATAACATTTTTAAAACCTTTTTCAACTATTTGAACATGAGCTAACAATTTTTTAATACTACCAAACGTATCTATGATGCAGTTTAAAGAGAACAAGTAGGTCAGAATAGTGAGTGTTCTGGATTCATGTTTTCTTTAGAGTGAGTTGGAGAATTGGGACCGATGTAATCACATCCTATTATTTTATAGTCTGGAAAGTGACTGGAGCATTCTAAATACAGAGTCATAGTAGACAGCCATTTCAGTCATAGGGTTGGTCCACAGTGAGAATATGAACATTACCAATGTTCATCAATACCTGGTATGCCGCTTCTTACAGGAAGCACAGAAGGCTTTTCCCAAGCCTCTTTTACTTAAGGTAGAAGCTGGTTCTTCCTAAAGAATTTTAAACAGAAATGATATGTCTGACTCTGGCATATATATCCTGACTCCTGGCCTAAATGTTTTTTCTTTCTCTCTCCACCCTAATGAAAGTTGAAAATCACATTCTGAGATGATTGTATTGTACAGTGAACATAGCGCAGGCCTATGAGTCTCTAAAGACCCATCAGATTACAGGAGTCTTTGTCACATCAACAAATAATCTTTTGCTATGTTAAATCAACGGTATTTCTTGATTTCATTGTCACTCTAAGGTAAAATATGTTGTATTGAAAAACATAGATATTTAAATCTAGAAAGTGGTATTTAAGTAAAGCTGTGGGGAGTAGGATTTAAATTAAGGAAAATATTTTAAAGCGGGGAGGTAAGACCTTGATCCTATGAACACACACAAAATCAAAATGCAGATAGATCTAAAGTGTAGAAAAATGGTCAAGTCATGATGTTTGACATAATAAAAATACGTTTGGTTTTGCAAAAATGATCAGAGAAAAAAATTAGTCTTAATACGTGGCAAAACAATATTTCTTATTCCATAGGTATCCTGGTAATTTGGTTGCAAAATGCATTTAAATGTGCTGTTGTCCTTCCTAGGTTTACTCTCTAGAGTACTTTTTAAAATTTCTTAAAATAAGAGTCTTTAAGGTGGTTTTTTTGGGAAACATTCACTTATTTTTATGTATTTATTTAAAAATGTATGTATTTCTATATTTCATTATCTTCAAGTGAGAAGAGTAATAGTTCCCTGATCAGAGAATTGTTTTAATATTAACTGAATTATAATATGTATTGCTGGTTGGGTGTTTCTGGTGGCAGACTTTGGGATACAATTTAGCTGTCGTGATGTTTTAAGAACTCTTAAGAATAACATCTGCGGAAGGAGGGGGGAGAAAGTAAAAAATGGACCAAAGGGAGTAGTTCAGCAGCAAAACAGGCCTGGCAGGCACTTCGATGGATCAGTTGGGGAAGCTTTGGAGCATGTATAGCCTTTCCAAGTTTTCTCTAGTTGAGCTGAAATGCCCAGGACTTTATACCCCACCAAAATCTACCACTGCCTGTGGCCTGCTGGGGGAAAAAAAATGGTGGCTGGGACCACACTTTCTTCATTGATCACAGTACCTAAAGAACTTAAAACACACCGAAGCATATTGGAAGTATTTTTTTTAATTTTTCAAAAATGATCAGAGAAACAAAAAGTCTTATTACATGGCAAAACAATATTGCTTATTCCATAGGTATCCTGGTAACTTGGTTGCAAAATGCAAATTTATAGTCTTCATATTAATGCATTTATTATATTTGAGAACGTACATTAAAATTAAAGAAGAATGTTATTAAGATAAGTTAGTTGCATTTTTTTTCAAATATTGTCTACTAGTGGTTCAAAAATCCTTTCTTTCTCACTGGAAATTAGAAGACTATAGTGGAGTAGGAAGAGGTTATAGTTGATTTCTTTAATCTTTGAACTTTCACACTTTCCGGAACTCAATACTTGCTTTTATATCCTCTCTTGTGTTGGGGCCAGGAGAAAGTTATTTTAGAAAGGGGAAAAATATGCACAGCTGATTTCCTTTAAATCTGGCTTCAGGAAGTCTAAAGCTGTCTCTGTCAACTCCATCACCTCCTTGATGCCCTTGGTTAATTCAAATCCTTGGGCTCACCCACTGACAGATACTCACAGCAAGCTATGTCTCATCTCGATGGCATTCCTCTTAGCAATATTTTGTTACGCCTATTTTCTAGCAGTTTATTCCACAGAAACTTTTTTGAGCAGTAATCTTACACCTCCAGGCAAGCCATAGTGTCTGTCTACCTTTAAAGTTTATTGCAATGTGTCTCCAAAGATTTATTTGGACATGAGGAAAATTCTAGCATACCTATACTGAAAACCATGAAGGACAGGTCCAAATCCATCTCTCTCTCTCCCTCTCTCTCTCTCTCTCTCTCTCTCTCTCACACTTTTGCTGTGTCAGCTTCAGTCAGTCACTTACTTTTGGAACTTGTCAGTTGAATATTTCAGAGATGTTGCCCTCAAAGTTGTCACGTGACACCTTCTTCACTGTGCTTACAGTTGTGAGGAGGAAACTCCACCTGCCTTAAGGGCCATATGACAGAGTTCTTGAAAACTCATTCGACTATCTTTTTTATTGATTCCTCACCTACCCTATATCAAGTCTGATAATGACTTAAGGATTGTAAAACCACTTTGGAGATACTGACCAACTAAACTCCTTATCAATTTAGTTACCCACTTTTAAATTGATGGTACAAAGCCCTTGCTTCTTTCAACTAAGTGTTCTCAGCTGAAACACCAAACCAAGAAGAATCACAATTAATGTTCTGTGACAGCTTTCTTTTGTTGTGTTGTGTAGGCTATGTTTGAAAGACTTGTAGCTTAAAATATTTGGCTTCTCATTGCCACCTGGAAAACACACAATGATTGGGACAACCTAACATTTTTCAGTCTGGGGTAAATCATATGAACTGCATTACTGAGCAACTTATCACATTTAAAAAGCGTATAATATACACTTCGATCTAGTAATTCAATTTTTATGAATTTCATCCTATAAAAATACCCAAACAAATCTACACGAAATTTTCAAAACAGTATTTTCTTGTCCTGGTAAAACTGTAGACAATTTAACTGTTTCTCAGAATGGGAGCTTTATTTATTTTAATATATTTCAAATGGAATATTATTTTGTACATGAAATAAATTAGATATCTATGATATTCAGAAGTGATTATTAATGATGAAGCAAGATTAACAAATACAAGGAATAATAGAATAATTCCTTTATTTATTAGTATATATGCATATATATAATATATATTTACACATAAGTGAAAACTTTCTGAAAATAAAATCTCACAAGGAATTGTTAATGATTAAACCTAAGCAGATAACTTGTATTTGCAACTAGAGAGAAAGATAATATATATCAGAAGTAGTTTAATACAAATTAAGTAATATGTATTGTTGAATTACTAATGTGCTCAGTAATTTATAAATTATTAATGTCAAAGATGCAATAAATATTATTTTAAAACAAACCTAAATGCAGATTAAATAAATGAATATAAAATACTCTGAAAGACACAATCAAGAAGCCTTAAGGACTAAGATTGATAGCTAGCAAAGAACTTCCTTAGACCTGATTTTTAAAGCATAATTGGATAAAATTTATGATACAACATAAACCATAAATTTTAAACAAATTAAGCTTACATTAACTTTGAGTGAAACAATTAGATAATTATGGAAACAGGTTATTGAAGAAAATTACCTGCTTCTCCTGGCATTAAAAAAAGAAAGAAAGAAATTTTGATTGCCTAATTTTTATACTCAAATGCAAGAATAAAAAAACATCTTTGTGGAAAAGTAGTCAGAAAAACATGGGCAAATGCTTAATGGACAGGTGGATCAAATAGATATTTGTTTCTAAAAAAGATATATGAATGACCAATTTATACACACAAAGGTGCTCAAATCACTAATTATCAGAGAAATGCAAGTCAAAGGCACAATGAGATACTACTTCATACCTCTGGAAAGATTATCAACAACAAAAAAAAAAAGAAAAGAAAAGAAAAGAAAAATAAAACCCTTGTACACTGTTAGTAGGAATATAAATTAATACATCCACTGTGGAAAACCTTATGAAGTTTCTTCAAAAAATATTATCTTGCAATCCTTCTTTGATATGTATATATATATATATATATATATATATATATATATCCAAAGGAATTAAAATTACTAACTCAAAGACATATGTGCACCCTTGTATTCATAGCAGCATTATTAACAATGGCCAAGATATGGCAACAACCTAAGTGTCCATCAATGGCAACTGGATGAAGAACATAGCGTTTACTTATACAATGAAATATCATTCAACTCTGAGGAAAACTATTCCCAAATTCACAAATACAGCCATTTGTGACAATATAAATGCAACTTGAAGGCATTATGCTAAGTGAAATAAAACAAATACTTATGATATACATTTTATATATACAATCTTTTTTAAAAAAAACTGAACAATGCTAACACCATGGTGGTAATCATAGTGTAATATATAAGTGGATCAAATGAACACATTGTATAAATTAAATTTACACAATGTTATCTTTCAATTATAGTTTAAAACAAGAGAAAAGAAGAAAGGGAGAGATTCGTTGTTGTTTTTTCCTTTTTCTTTCTCTACCTTTCTTTTTCTTGTGTCTTTGACATCAACTTGTCTGCATTTTCATGGATAGTAAACCTTATTTTTTACCTAGGCTATAGCAGTGTAGGAAGACAGAGAACACAAATACAAAGTGAAGATTATAAGATAGATTACCTATGATGGGTACATTTTAGAATATTATTGAATTGAAATCATTATTTGTTTCCTTGAGGCAATAAAAGTACTATGACATGTCAATTAATTTTTCTTGATCTATTCAGGAATAGACCTTGCAGAACTGATTCAGGAATTTAACAAAGTGGCAGAATAGAACATCAATACATAGAAATCGGTTGCATTCCTATACACCAACAATGAAGCAACAGAAAGAGAAATCAAGAAATCGATCCCATTTAAAAGTGCACCAAAAACCGTGAAATACCTAGGAATAAACATAACCAAAGGTAAAAAATCTATACACTGAAAGCTGAGGAAGGAAATTGAAGAAGACACAAAAATTGAAAAATATTTCATGCTCCTGGATTGGAAGAAAAAATATTGTTAAAATGTCAATACTACCCAAAGCAATCTACATATTAAGTGCAAACCCTATCAAAAGTAACATCAGCATTCTTCATAGAGCTAGAACAAACAATCCTAAAATTTGTATGGAACCAGAGAAGTCCTCGAATAGCCCAAGCAATTCTGTAAAAGAAAACCAAAGCAGGAGGCATCACAATCCCAGACTTCAAGCTATATTACAAAACTGCAATCATCAAGAAAGTATGGTATGGCACAAGAACAGACACTCAGATCAATGTAACAGAATAGAGAACCCAGGAATAGACCCACAAGTGTATGGCCAACTCATCATTGACAAAACAGGGAAGAATATTCAATGGAATAAAGACGGTCTCTTCAGCAAGTGGTGCTGGGAAAACTGGACAGAGACATGCAGAAAAATGAACCTGGATCACTTTCTTACACCATACACAAAAATAAACTCAAAATAGATGAAAGACCTAAATGTAAGACAGAAAATCATCAAAATCCCTGAGGAGAAAGCAGGAAAGAACCTCTTTGATCTTAGCTACAGAAACTTCTTACTCAATACGTCTCTAGAGGCAAGGAAAACTAAAGCAAAAATGAACTATTGGGACCTCATCAAAATAAAAAAGTTTCTGCACAGAGAAGGAAACAATCAGCAAAACTAAAAGGCAGCCAACAGAATGGGAAAAGATATTTGCAAACGACATATCAGATCAAGGGTTGGTATCCAAAATCTGTAAAAAAGTTATCAAACTTAACACCAAAAAAAAAAATAATAATCCAGTGAAGAATTGGGCTAAAGACGTGAACAGACACTTCTCCAAAGAAGACATCCAGATGGCCAACAGACACATGAAATGGTGCTCAACATCACTCATCATCAAGGAAATAGAAATCAAAACCACAATGAAATACCACCTCACACCCGTCAGAATGGCTAAAATCAACAAGACATGCAATAACAGATGCTGGTGAGGATGTGGAGAAAGAGGATCTCTTTTGCACTGCTGGTGGGAATGCAAACAGCCACTCTGGAAAACAGTATGGAGAGTCCTCAAAAAATTAAAAATAGATCTATCCTATGACCCAGCAATTGCACTACTAGGTATTTATCCAAGGGATACAGTTGTGCTGTTTCAAAGGGACACATGCACCCCAATGTTTATAGCAGCACTATCAACACTATCCAAAGTATGGAAAAAGCCCAAATGTCTATTGACAAATGAATAGACCAAAAAAAAAAAAAAAGAGTGTTAGTCAGCAATCAAAAAGAATGAAATCTGACCATTTGCAACGGCGTGGATGGAACTAGAGGATATCATGCTAAGCGAAATCAGTTAGTCAGAGAAAGACTAATATTATATGACTTTACTCATATGAGGACTTTAAGATACAAAATAAGTGAACATAATGGAAGAGAAGCAAAAATAATATAAAAACAATGAGGGGGACAAAAACATAAGAGACTCTTAAATATGGAGAATAAACAGATGGTTACTGGAGGGGTTGAGGGAGGGGGAATGGGCTAAATGGCTAAGAGGCATTAAGGAATCTACTCTTGATATCACTGTTGCACTATATGCTAACTAACTTGGATGTAAATTAAAACAGTTAATAAAAAATAAGAATAGACCATGTGAACAAGTATTCACTACAACCAAGTAGACTACCAGATTGAGAATAAATACATAAAATAAAAATGAAAAGAAGGAACAAAATATCTAGTTCTGTTAAATCTATAATATAATTTCATAGAAAAATACCTGGATATAAATAAGCATCAAACAATGTTTCTCTGATTAGGAGAATAAGGAAGAAAATAAATAAAATTAGTAAGTTCTCTTTAAAAAAGAACATACTATTTATTTGTAATCATAAATTAAATTATCATCCATGGCATGTGAATTGTATCTTACATTAAGTATATGCAAACATGACTATCCTATTTCCCATGTGTACCTCCAATCAGCACTCTCAAATAAATTAAGATATGGCAAATATTTATTGATAATTGGGCCCTTATTTTATGGTTTCTTTCTTTGATAACAGTATCCAGATTTCGTTTTGGAGAATGAAGTTTCTTCCATTGGTTTAGATCCTTGTGAATATATAATACAAAATAATACCTCCATTTATTTCCAGATCTCTTTCTTTATTTCTTCCTTTCTTTTATCTTCTCCTTTCCTCTCTTGTCTCCTCTTCTTCCTCCCCCTCACTTTCCCTTCCCTCTCTTTCTTTTCCCTTCCTTTCCCTTCCCTGCTCTCAGACCCATCTCTCTTTCACCCTCTCCTTCCCTGCACCCCTCTTCCTCTCCTTCTCTCTCCCAGCACAAAATAATAATAATAATAATAGTAATAATAATAAAATAAACTGTGAATGAGTATTTACTCTAGTAACTTTGTCTAAACATGATTGTGGAATGGTTATAGTTCTTAAGACCCTACAGTTCTTGTCCTTTACCTGTTTTTTTCAGCCTTCTCTTCAACCCAATGAGTTATTCACATCTTTACAGAAAATCTTGAATATGTAAAAAAAACTAACGAGGGGCACCTAGGTGGCTCAGTTGGTTAAACAGCCTACTTCACCTCAGGTCTTGACCTTATGATTCGTGGGTTCAAGCACCACATCAGGCGCTGTGATGACAGTGAAGAGCCTGCTTGAGATTCTCTCTCTCACTTCTCTCTCTGCCCCTCTTCCACTTGGCTTGCACTCCCAAAATAAATAATCTTAAAAAAAATAAAAAACAAAACAAAACAATAACAACAACAAAGACACTAACGGTGACTTTTATTTTCAGCCCAAATGGAGAAATACACACAGCTTCTGAGATGATGTCTTAATAATTTGGACATCGAGCAATGAAGGACAATAATCTCTGAGAGAAGGGAAATAAAGGAAGTAATCCTGTGATTTCCCCAGTTTAATTTCTATAGAAAGTTGATAGGTCATCTGAGTGGAGGGAAACCTGGATGGAGCCAGTCTCACTGGAATGAAGAGAAGAGCTAGAGTCTGTAGGTCAAAGGAGGTAAAGATTATGAAACAGAATTGGAGATGAGAGAGAATTCCTCTAATTTGGTCATTCACTGAGTTTTTAGCTGAAATTAACTGGTTCATAGATGTGAGGATACTGTCCAAAGATGAAGAAGAACGACCCCAAAGGATCAAAAAGAATAATCTCAGAGATTACTCAGTTTATTCATTTCTCGTCAATGAAAATGGATAAACTTATAAATCACAGGGCACCAGGTAGAATACTGAGTCTTGCCTCAGTGGTGGAGCAGAATTATCTCTAAAATTAACACTGCTCTCCTCTCAGCTAACAAAGCAAGAAATAAAAATAACCTTTTCCAGTAATTTAATTTTTTTCCTAGAAATACCAGGCATTATCTATTAGAATACAAAAATGTCAACCACAAGATAAAACTTAACGATTTCAGATATCTAATTAAAAATTTCTAAGCATATGGGGCTTAGTCAGTTAAGCATCTGACTGTTATTTCAGCTCAGGTCATAATCTCACAGTCATGAGATCAAGTTCCACATCGAGCTCTGCACTGAGCATGGAGGCTGCTTGGTATTCTTTCTCTCTCTTCCTCTCTCTGCACTTTCCTACTTGTGCTATATCTCTCTCTCCACAAAAATAAATAAACATAAAAGAAAACAAATAAAACAAAACAAAACAAAAAATACCTCAAAATTTTCCAAGCATGAAAAAATAAATAAAAAACATAACCCATAATGAAACATTAACTTCTTGAAACATATGTATGAATGACACAGATCACATACTAAATAAAAATGGCATCAACAGTTATTATAGCTGAATTTCTTAAGTTCAAAGGGTCAAAATGAAGATGAACATATTTAGAAGCTTGGACGATGAAAATAATGAAACTTCTGCTTGATGAAATCTGTAGTGTTTACAATGAAAAAATAATTGATGAGATTAAACATTATAGCAGGAAAGGGTAGTGAACTTGATGATGTATTAATAGAAGCTATCTAAAATAAAGTACAGAGTGAAAAAAGCTAAAAAAATGAACAGAGATAAGGGATTTGAGATAGGGGATGATTTTAAATGGACAAGAGTTATGCCATTAAAATATTTGAAGGAGAGAGTTGCAAGTACTTTCAGCAAAAACATTTCAAGAAAAATGGACAAAACCTTTCCAAATTTAATAAAAGCTATGAATGCATGCTAAAGAATCTCAAAGAACCCCAAGAGCAAGAAATGTGTTTCCAAGTCATATCATAATTAAACTGCTTGAAAACATGGTTAAGGAGAAGGAAAGGAAACTTAAAAGGAATGAAAGAAAAATACACATTGGGTACAAAGAAAAAAGTGAGATTGGCTGCAGATTTCTTATGAAAAACAAAGGAATAAAGAAATCATTGCTGTATCACCTTTAATGTACTGGAAGGAAAAAAAAATCTGTCAACCCAAGACTGTTTCCCTGGGTTAAAATATGAAAGAATATTTTAAAATTCTATACAGATGAAAGGCATTTCAAACAGAAAAATTAAAATTTATGTATATATGAAGAACTGAACTATAAAGATATATTAAAGATGGTCTTATTAAGCATAAGGTAAATAATGCCAATGGAATTCTTGTACCTCATTAAAGGTATGAAGGACGCTCAAAATATATGTAATTGGAATATAATAACTTTTTTCTTATTATATTATTCTTTCAGATATTATCCATGTCTGAGAAACTATTACAGCCAAGAAGAATACAGGAGATATGACTATTTAATGTAATACAGTTTCTAAATTGGCATCTTGTAGCAGGAAAAAGTAAAAACTAGGTAAAAAGTAAGAAAACGTGAAATCAAGTATGGTATTAATTGGTACAAATACAGCATTTGGATTTAAATGTTAATAAAGAAAACTATGCAGGATGGGGACTCTTAGTCCTGTCTAGAATACTAAAACAACCACTCTACAAAGCAAAGTTTTGAAATTTAAAAAAATGGTACTCAGATTGCAAAAGAAGAAATAAAAGTATTTCTATTTTCAGATGCTTTGATTGTTGATGTAAAAATACCAATGCAATCTCCAAAACTGCTCCTCAAAAGACTAAGAAAGAGACAGAGAAAGAGGGGGAATGAGAATGAGAATATTAGTTTTGTGAGGAACCTGGGTGACTCAGTCGGTTAAGTGTCCAACTTTGGTTCAGGTCATTATCTCATGGTTTGTGGGTCTGAGCCCCACATCAAGCTCTGTGCTGACAGCTCAGAGCTTAGAGCCTACCTCCGATTCTGTATCTCCCTCTCTCTCTGCCCCTCCCTTGCTTGTCCTCTGTCTTTCTCTCTCTCTCAAATGTAAATGAACATTAAACAATTTTTAAATTAAAAAAAGAATAATAGTTTTGTGAAGTTTTAGAATATAAGATTAATATATAAATACCACTATTTGCTCCAATACTAATGATAAAATTTTGGAAATTGAAATTTGGAAAATGTCATTAACAATACCACGAAAATATAAAACATTTAAGGACCAAACTCAAATTGTTTACAGTTTTTTTCTAAAGAATTCAAACCATTAACTATGAAATAAAGAAGACTTAAATAAATGGAGAGATATGCCATGTTTATGGATTGGAAAACTCAATGATTTAAGGTTGTTTTTTTTTTTTTCTAAACCACCTATAGATGTAAAGCATTCATAATCAAAATACAAGCTAGAGTGTAGAAATTAAAAATGTAACTCCAAAAACCATTAAAATGCAAAGTCACTAGACTTACCAAAACAATTTTTAAAAAAGTAGGAATTACTTTCTCTTCCCTGAGGAGTTACTAAATGGGTAGAATATACAAGATAGTGCCTTACTGTTATCAGCTTAGATACATCACCCAATGAATCAGGTAATTGAATCAAGAAATAGACCAACTTGGGGATGCCTGGATGACTCAATTGGTTAAGTATCGGACTTTGACTCAGGTCATGACCTCTTGGTTCATGGGTTTGAGTCCCCCATCTGGCTCTGTGCTTGCAGCTCAGAGCCTGGAGCCTGATTCGGATTCTGTGTCTCCCTTTCTCTCTGCTCTTACTCCACTTGCTCTCTCTCACTCTCGCATTCTCTCTCTCTTTCAAAAATAAATAAACATTTAAAAAAACTTTCTTATTTTCAACAAAATTGCAAAGGCAATTCAGTTGAGAAAGTATATATTCTTAAGAAATAACCCTGCAGGGATGCCTCCAGGTCTCAGTTGGTTAAGGGACAGACTCTTGGTTTAGGCTCAGGTCATGATCTCATAGTTCATGAGATCAAGCTCCACCTTGGGCCCTGTGCTGTCAGTGTGGAGCCTGCTTGGAATTCTCTCTCTCTCTCTCTGCCTCTCTCTCTGCCCCTTTTCTGTTTGTGCTCTCTCTCTCTCTCAAAATAAATAAAGAAACAAAAAAAATGATCCTGGAAAACAATAAATTCTGCTCCATGTCTTGCATTATATGCAAAACTTAGCTGACAACAGATCATGATTCTAAATATAAAACTTAAAACTTTATAGTCTTGAAAGTAAACCTAGAAAAAGTATTTGTAATCCTGGGTTAGTGAAACATATTTTTAGTTACAATACCAAAAGCCCATTCCATAAAAGTTAATAGAACTTACACTTTGGACTTCACCAAAATTATAAGTGTTTGCCCTTTGAAAAACACTGCTAACAGAATGAAATAACAACATAAGATTGGGAGATATATTTGTAATATCTATATCTGATAATACATTTATATTCAGAATATATAAAGAATTCCAAACACTTAATAATAAAGGCAGGAGATTTAAATAGACATATAGCAAAGAAAGTGTATGGATGACATATAAGCATATGGAAAGACACTTGACATTATTAGACATTACAGACATGAGAATTGACACCACACTGAGATGCCATCACTACTGGAATCTCCTAGAAGCAAAGTCACTGCGTACAGTCTCTTTGTACCAGTTCAATTCCTCACAGCAGGGTGGCTTCGGGAAGTTAGACTCCTTGAATTGTAGTTCAGCACCCTAAGTTAGCATGCTCCAGTAAAACAAGGAAAGGCTACCTCATCTGTTATTTGGAAATCACACAGTGTCATCACTACCACCAGTATCCATCAAAGCATTTACAAGCCCAAACAGATCAGAGGGAAGTTTTCAGATTCCACCTATGATTGGAGCTTAGCCAGGGAACAAGTTAAAAGAGCACATGAGGCTGCATCATTCTTTGGAAAATATAATATCTACCATAATGGGAGCCGCATATTTATAGACTATCTAAGGATTTTCCCACAAATTAGTTATTATTGTAAAGGGAAAAAATTATTAAGATTAAGAGAGATGCCTAGGTTATGCTTGTCATTGTGAGGAGTAATTAAAATGCCAACCTCACCCACGCATGTACAGCACAGTTCACCTGGAAAAGATCATTCCTCCTAATTGTGCAAATATGGGAATATGGAAGGCATTGTCCCAGGATTGTGATGTTAGTAAGGGATTAAATCTTTTGTTCTCATATATAACTGGTATGCAATGCCTGTCCTTCAGAAGATGTGCATCATTTTAGAGACTGTCTTTAAATGTCCAAAGCTGACTCCCTACAAATTCTTATTCTTTCATTCCCTGGTATCACACTCTTTTCTCTTTATGGTGAATACATGAAAAGTATAAAGCAATATATTACTGCCTCTTCCCTTGAACTCATAATGTAATCTCTTTATTTGAGACAAGCATCCAGGCATTTTCTTCCCTCATGTCACAAGTGCATATTGTTACTTTCATTCTTTAGATAATTGCCTTGTTCCTTTTTATTGCTCTGTTTTTGGCTGACTTCCACATCACAACCACTAAAAGTTAACATGAACAACTCCTAAGAAAAGGATAGTCTTAAGGCTGCTGACCAGAAAATTCTACATCTTGATAGGAGTTTCAGATGCAGCAATGCCTTTAGGATCTCTTTCGAGAAAGTGAGAAGCGGCATATGTGCCTGGGTATTTGGCACACCGTTTAAAATGCTAAGTTGTGTTGGTCATTTTGTCAAGACTCAGAAAGGGATCCTGCTCTGTCTTTGTAGGCTAATCAAAGGATTAATTCCTTCATAGGGCTATAAATTTTAAGAGTCTGGTTTCTAGTAAATCTGGCATTAAAATGAAGTATATTTTGTTTTTGTTTTTGTTTGTGTAAGTTAGCCTTTCACCAAATAGTGTATTTATAGAGGCACTTGGGTAGTTCAGTTGGTTAAGCATCCAACTCTTGATTTTGGCTCAGGTCATGTTATCGTGATTCATGGGTTTAAGCCCCACATAGGGCTCTGTGCTGACAGTATGGAGCCTGATTGGGATTTTTCTCTCTCCCTCTTTCTCTGGCCCTTCCCTGCTCACTCTCTGTCTCTCTGTCTCTATCTCTCTCTCAAAAAGTAAACTAACTAATAAAAAATTTAAAATAAATAAATAAGGTAAATATAACTATTTGAATTTAGAAATTCCATTAATAAATTCAGATCAAAACATAATACAAACACCTTAACTAACATTCAAAAGTTGAAAATAATATATTATACAAAAATAAAAATTATATATGGATGAAATGCCAGATTAGTTCCTCTATACTTCAGGAGTGGTAGTAAAAAATAGATAAAGAAATAAAAAATAAGAACCCATTTTTTATTAAATCTAAAGAAAATTTTAAAAAATAATCTGTAATGTGTAGGATTTTTGAAAATTTATTTTTTTGAATTTCACTATTATAAAAAGTTTTGGTGAGAGATGAAAAATTTTCTCTGAAAGAAAAATAAATTGGACTAATCAATGTTAATCCATATTTCTTATAAGACATTTCCACCTATTTAGTCCATATTATTCATGGCTGGAAAATATGAGAGCACTCTTGCTTACTACCCACTCTCATCTCCATCTATAGTATTTTTAATATGTCTCACATACTGTCATGTCCCCTAAAGGGACACCTTGATTATCAATGATCTTCGTGTCTCTAGAAAGCAAGGAAAATACCAAGCTGGATCTGGTAACACTGTTGTTGTTAGAAAACATGGGTGCTATAAAAGGTAATAGGTGCAGTACAGAAGAGATAGTTTAAGTGACTCTAATTATCCAATATTTGGAAATGTCAGTAGTTGTAACAATGATATAAGCAGTAACAACAGTAATAATAATAATGCTGCAATGAGTTAAGTCTGTGAAAGATTGATTCCCGAGTGATGTTCAAATGAGAAAAGTCAATGTAAAATACATTAAAAGGAAAATGTATACTTGAAGAAACGTAACTAGAATAAGATGTGTTTATATATATTTAATTTTTAAAAAGAGAGGTGTGGATTTGGTAATCACATCGGAGTCACCAATTGTGGGTTCTGCTTTTGGCTTCTCCAGCAAAGCCAAGGACTGCAGAAGGGAATATTCAAGACTCCATGCAAATCAGGAGACGTGTGAGGTAGGCTAAGGGAGGTCTCCCCAAGCTCCTCTCAAGCTCCCATATTTATAAAGCACACATTATAGGCAAAATATGCACAATATGTCACTGGCTACATGTCAGTAAGAATGTATAGAAAGCATGCAAAAAAAACAAGGCATTCCCAAGACTACAAAACAGCAGATGCTGAAAGTAAGGTGGAGAACAGATAAGATACGCTATAGATATAACATGGTCTAAGGAATTCATGAGCACAGGCAGGACCCAACCCCTAAATATGCGTTAACTAGCTATTGGTCAGCTATTTTTAGCGTGTCCAGAAAGCAGTGTAACCCATTCCCTATAATCTCCTCCACCAGGACATAGCTCTTTGATTTCCCACAGAGAGGGACAAAGTACGTAAATGCTTGTTTTCTCTTTTTAACACAATTTAGGCTTGCAAAGCATGAACTTGTATTTCACACATTATAACAGGATAAACTTCATGGGCCTGTGACTTGTACAGATGCACAGAACCCGGTATTTACCATGCCCTTTAATGCCCTGATATAAACATCTTGAAATTTTTAATCATTTTACTTTTGAAATTGTTTTGCGAGCTAAGTCTAACATGACCATTGAGCCTGCATGTGAGCAGAGGAGATACACACCATATCCCTGTCGCACTTCTATGATGCCCGCATTATATATCCAGTAAGCACCAGATTCTGATGAATCCAAAATGCAGGGTTGTTCAGTGAGAGTCAAGGGGAATATGAGGTGAGCTTGTTATGGTAGCTCATTACGTGTGCACTTGGAATCTTGCTGAACTAGCAAGCCTTGGGGGCCATGGGGATTCTGTGTTCATTTCATCAATAGTGAGGACTGAATAATCCAGGCCACTGATAGCCCTAAGAGGCTGCGCTCTCCATATAAACTTTGTTATATTGACCAATCACTTATGCTAAATATTATGACATAAAAATAAAGGGGAAAATAGAGCAACCCACAGTTTTGTTTTGTTTTTGTTTTTGTTTTGTTTTGTTTCATTTCCTTTTCCTTTCACTTCCATTCATACCCACCAGTAAGCCAAAGACAGAGAGTTTTGGTAATATGTACTACATCAGGAGTAACAGTAGTTGAGCTAGATTTCTGTAGTGTTTTCATTTTTTTTCTGTTAACATGAAATGCATATACATGTAAGAGCCACAAAATATGATGTGTGCAATATTGATGATTCTGCATTAGAGATAAGTTCTCATGGGTTTGCGTTTAAAACTGGTATTGTGCAATATGATAAACATCATGCTAATAATTTAAATTATTAAGGTTTCTTTATGTAGAACAATATTAAAGAACAAACAGGAAAAAATGCAATGTAAAATATTGAGAGAGATGCAGAAGAAAAGGAAAAGCTCTGTCTTTTAGTACATTTAAAGGTACTCTTTTCCTGCATTTTTGAAGAAGGGGCCAAATGTTTTCATTTTGCACTGGGTCTCACGAATTATGGTGCTGGAAATGAATGCAGTAAAATATAAAGATTAAAATATATTGTGTTTAAGTGCTGTTCATTCAACCAGTACAGGATTTAATATTCAATAACTAATCAAAGCAATTCACAACATAAAGGAATTTTTAAAAAACATTCTATTATCTCAACATATACAGAAAAATCATGTAAAAGATGAAACTCTCAATTACTTGTATATTACAAAGAGAAGAGCACTCCTTAACATGATTAAATACAATTACAGAAAAATACTAAAGCTAAGATTATATTTAATACTAAAGTCTGATTTTTTTTTTTTTGAGCTCAGGGACGAAACAGGGATATTGGCTCATTGCTTTTATTCAACATTGTGTTGGAGAGCCTAACCAATGAAATTAGAAGAGAAGAATGACAATAGGACATAAAGATTAGAAAGGAAGGTGGAAAGAAAACCTTTTATTCACAATTTTTTATAAATAATATATTGACTTTGTACCCCATAGCATTACTAATTTCATTTTTTATTTCAAATAAAATTTTTATAAAATCTTTAGAATTTTCTACATAGCTGACCATTAATTTGGGATGATATTTTGTCACGAGTAACATTCCACATACATTTAAGTCAATTTCTGGAATTTCTATTGAATTCCATTGTTCATCTGTTTAGTTATGTTGTAGTAGAAGAACATGTTTTTAATCTTTGAGGCTGTAAAAAATATTAATATTTTGCCCGGTTGGTCACACCTCACTGTTTCTTTATACAAGATTTTCATTAATATACTTTATTTTTTCTAAGAAATTTATGACAAATTGGCCAGTCTTCCTTCAGACTGCCTTACAGTTTATATATCTATATAAAAACAGTAACTACATTATTTCATTTTTGTCAAGTTGATTCATTGAAATGTTTTATGGTAGTATGAATGCTAACCCCCAAATAATTCAAACCAAGAACTTAACTATCTTGAATATTCTTAATAAAATCTAAAATGTAACATATAAAAGATATATATAAAATTGTCATATTTAAAATAAATTTATATTTTTAATATTCATTTTCTCAGGTAAAATAAATGTGTTAATATAGTGACATTTTGCTTTGTTTCTAAATATCTCTCTATAATATACATCATATAATGTACTATATATTATATGTACATAATGTATATTATATGTAAAATACTTCCAAGAAATGAGCATTTGAAAGAAATGCAAGGATTCTTCCTATAAATATAAATTACTCAACAGGAAACAAATTATACTTTGTGTATAATTGCCAGAGATTTACAGACTGTCCTAAATTTTGTGTATCATTTCTGAGTTAGAAATCTTAAGGACAAAAGAAAATCTATGAATAATGAGAAACAAACCTGCAAACATGAATTACGGTTTAAACCTTGTCATGTTAATAAAGGATGACAGGAGCATATTATGCTGCTAGATGAAGTTTCAGCCTTTATTACATGATTTGATTTCATTGCGATCCATGGAGATAAACTGAAATATTTAGTGACAGTCCATTTTTTAAAATCATCTCCTCCTCAGAAACAGATAAAAAATGTAGACATATAGTTTATTATACTTGGCACCCTAATAAAAATTCTGAATATTTGCACAATTGAATCAGTTCTCAGTTCCTTATCTATCAAAATTAGCAATTCATATACCTAGATAAACAAAACTTCCAACAAATACACAAATATCCTTTTAGTTATAAAGGATATGAGCATGACATTGAAAAGTAAGTAGAACAAATATTTTAATATGTACTTCCTCCAGCACAAATGGACTTAATACTCTGTCAATATGTCCATGTTACTGTACTTTTAACTCAGCTACAAAAGAGCACTCAAGCAAAAGCAAATTAATCATATGATTTCTCTGCTTTTAACTGGCAATATTTTATGTTATTTCAACTATTTACAATTCAATATATATTAATTTACATCTATATTCAGACCTAGGAATATCCTCTGTGTCCCCAGGAAAAAAATAACATGGTTGACAGTATACAAAAAGTCTTCTGTTTTCAGAGAAAGATTTCATTTTCAATACTAATTTTTGTTTTATTTGGTATATCAGGGAAAAGACCTCCCTCCCTCAAATTTGTGTGTTATGTATAGCTGGCCATAATAATGATTTACAGAATATGAAATAGCAATTGTTGACTGAAAAAGCAGATAGTAAACACTATTCTGCTTCCATATATTTGTAAAATTCAGTGTCTTCCTTCACTCCTCTCTACCCTAAAGTGCACAAATCATACATTCAACAGTGTGACTTTTCTCTTCCAATGTTTCATATCTTTTTAAATTTCTCCATGATGTTGCTGGTTTTCTTGGGACAACATTCCATTTTAACTCTTTATGATAGTAGAGACAGAATGATTCCCAAGGTTTTCAGATATGTTCAAGGACTGGATCAGCGCACAGCCACAGGGAAGCCACATATCAATTTTCCGTGACTTGGTTTTGGTAAAATTATGTAGAATATCTAGGGGAAAAAACAGGTGTATTCTTTCTTAGTGGAATTGAGGAGCTAATAATGTGAGTGACACTAGAGCGATCTCACATGTCCTTAGTAATTCAAGTATCATGCATGTGTTACTACCTAAGTCAACCTCTTTACTGATTTTCCTACTCTGCTAAAGTAGCAAAGTCTCTATCTCTCTAAGTCAAAGAGAACATGTAAAACACTGTATCATAATTTATTTCAATAATACAACCCCTATCCTTTCTGCTTTTGTACATGAGGTCACTATGTGATTTAGTGTTTCAAATGAAAAATTACAAGCATCAACAGTTCCTGTTTTATCATATCTCCTATGGCCATTCTTTCATATTCCTGAGGTTTTTATCTAAAATTGAATAGGAATTTTAAAAATTTTTAACTAATCAATTTATGTTTGTGTTGTTTTGTGGTGTTTGTAGCACAACAATAAGCTTCAGCAACCTCTGACCTGGTAGAGAGTTAATACAAAGGAATTTTGACCTTTGATTCACCCAATTTCTCCCTAAAAGTTCAGGAGTATGAGGAGGCTGTTAGCACTTACTTACATATCCATGGTGGTGGCCAGCATCTATTGGAAGGAACTAAAAGTCATAAAACATTCATGAAATGCCAAAGAAATCATCCTATAGGAGCCCTAATCAGACCATATCTTTGGCATCTCAAGCTGTTTATTAGGGATTGAAGATCAGGAGAGCATGTACCAATGCTACAGAGACACGCCTTTGTGCAGCCAGCCATTTGCTAATAGTGAGCTGTATCCTCACCAACTACAAAAATAACTTACATACCATGGCTTTGTAACAACCATACATTGATTATGGTGTGTGAAAATCAGCAACAAAGCTCTCTGAATCATTTTATTTTTCATCTATTTGTTGAGTGAATACTATAATTTAGTAAAAGACATTAATTTGATGCCTAGAACACATTTGTTAGTCTTGCATGAGTTTTTTCTTGTCTTTCTTTCCAAAAATTATTTTTTGTAAGATGCAATATAGCAGAAGACATATTCAAATTTTCTTCTGTAAACAAGATTTGGATAAAAATGGTGACATAAATAACACCTAAAATAATGTTTTACCCTCCGAGTGTCAGATTATATTCCAAAACTGGTCAAAATAACATCTCCAGTTCTCTATGTTCTTTTTAGAATGTGGACACTCTACTACCAAATGGCAGAAGATATGTACCTTCCTTATCGCACTATGGCAGAAGTGATACAATATGATTGTTGAAGCTAAAAGACAATGTAACGTTCCCTGG
Organism: Helogale parvula; assembly: GCA_004023845.1. NCBI lineage: Eukaryota > Metazoa > Chordata > Mammalia > Carnivora > Herpestidae > Helogale > Helogale parvula. Next base: position 22,777 of record PJEM01014231.1, read on the forward strand.
TTCTCTCTCAGAGTGCTCACTTTTGGAACCATATCATACTGTGAGGAAGCCAAGCAGCTACATGGAGATCTTCTTGCTGACAACCCCTTTGGGAGGCCCCAGCCAAGAGGCAATGCCGAACCATCATACCTGTGGGTAAGCATTCAAATAACTCTGTACCCCTGCTGTCCTTTGAACAACTCCAGGTGATACATGGTGTAGTGCAGGTCCTTTTCCCCACTGATGTCTGCAATAGTGGTAGATCCATGAGTTTAAAAGATTATTATTGGTTTACAACCGTATATCTTATGGGAGTTGTTATAAAAGGGTAACAAACACTGTCAGAATTGTTATTTTTTTTCTTATGTGGTAAGCCTGAGTGCTGAAGAAAAATTCTCAAAACTGAAGATGAATATAATATTTAATAAATTTCTCTACTAGGTACATACTGCTTTTAAGTATTAGTTTACTCTGAAAAGGAACTTTGAAAAAAATTTGGGACTGGTAGTGTAGGGATATTTAATGACTACTGTTTACATTCCTTGGGAGATAGCAAACCATGGCACAAAACAATGGCTATGTAACTTGATATTGATCCTTACATTTTTGTCGGTTACAATACATTTTTACTGCATTTCTTTATTCCAACATCAAGACTGCATTTGGATCTAGTCTTGATAAAAAATATAATCCAGCATTCAGGATAACTCTCAGTTTTAATGTCTCTTTATATTGATTTCTCTTGGGAGTTTCAGTCTATTTGCAAATATGGCTTGTGACAACTGCTTTTAATGTTCCAGAAATTTCAAGGTTATCATAGAGTTTTACTCCTTTCCATTTTATACAATTTAACCCTCATCATCTAGTGATATAGCAGTTGCCAAACTTTATCTGTAAAGGGTCAGGTAGGGTCAATATTTTCAGCTTTGTAGGCTATATGTCTCTATTACAACGACTCAACTCTACTATTAAAACACAAAAGCAGCCATAGACAATGCAACAACTAATGAGTCTGGCTTTGTTCCAGAAAAATATTATTAACAAAAACAGGTGGGCAGACTGGATTTGGCCCATGGTCAGTAGTGCCAACCCTTCACTTAGAGTGGAGATACTATAGCAACGTTTCCATTTAATATTTGGCATCTCCACAAAGCCTATTTTTATTTTATGATCTAAATATTCTTTCTACCAAATGGTTAAAATAAATATGTTCATCAGCATATGGTAAAGTATTTTAACAAAATAATAATTACATATTTTAAAGTTTAGCAAGTAACACAAATATGCTTTTACCTTGTAACAAAACATTTCAAAACATAGGGACTTAAAAATAGTTTGATTATGACAACATGAAGATTATCCCATGAGTAATCTAATCAAAGTCACTTAAAGTAAACACCTGGATTAATTAGAGAAAAGTTCTGTGCCTCTTGGAAGCCACAAGAAAAATGTTTCTTTGACTTTTGTTGTGAATAGAAAAATAGTTTTGGAATTGAAAGCATTGGGAAGCATACCCTTACTTTCTAGTCCATAAATAAAGAGGAATATAAAGTTGAAAATAAAGTTAATGATATTCAAAATGCATTTATACCAATTTTGTAATTTCACAAGTCTAACATTATGTCATGTTTTTAATGACTGTTAAAAAAGATAAACTGCACTGCAGGTGAATCTTTATGAAGAGACGGGTCTGGTGATTTAAATAATTTTTATGTTAATTTTTTCATGATTCTCATACCACAAAACTATACATTATCCAAATATAAACTTGCATTGACAATACTAACTTTGATGGTGGATAGTAAACTAGGCACACAAAGTATTACCTAGGTTTAAGATATTCTCCTTGGTGTAAAGCTAAGCTAGTAAAACACCAAAAGATATAAAAGTTTTACAACTCTTACTTTTATTAACATCTGAACTTAAACTTTGCCAAGGAGGACATTATATCATTTGATGTTCGGAGAATAATTTTTAACAAAATAATATTTTAAAAGCCTATTTGACCCTCCTTTATAAAGAGGAATATGAGCATAGCTCAAATACAAATATTATCAGTGCATACTAAAAAGGCAATTACTATATTGGTACTAGCAACAGGATAAATTATTAACTGATATATAATATAATTAATATTTAAAGTATTCACTTGTTTGGGCTATATCTCCTACTTGTTAGTATTTCTAATTCTCCAAACAAGACAAAAATCATCCTTAAACTCAAGATCCACAGTTTATGTTCAAGTGCTATGAGTCTTCAGATAACAATATGGATGATGTGACTTAGGATTTTTCCATTTTAGAAACATCGCAGATATTACCAGGGGGAAATCCTCAAGCTTCTGCAAATGTATTCAATCTGTCAACCACTATCCATAAAAACTGTGTCAAATCATTACTCAGTCTCAGTGATTTCAATTATCCTCAGGTGCTGAATGCAGAATTGATTCTCTATTTCATCTACCTTTCTTGTCACTATTGTTGTTATTTCTGCTCAGCATCATGGTTTTAAACTATGCATTTTCTTCGACATTCAGTTTTCTTGCAAATCCTTCTACCCTACAGTTTATATTTTCAAAGGGTTGGCAAGCATTGTTGGCATGGTATGAATAAAATGGAATATACACACTAAATGATTCCACTTTCACTATTTCTATGCAGCTAGAAGAACCACACTGAATGCCTTTCGCTTATACAAACAAAAAATATATAATTGAACATAAATATTTTCAAAGATTCACAGAAGTTCTGTGGATGGAGCCTGTATATTGCTATTTTTAACAGCTCCCTAGGAGAATCTTATGTGCAGCTAGGATAGATCCAGAGGTATTACATATATGCCTTGACATGTGTCAATAGTTCTCAAACTTTGGGGTCTCAAAAGTTCTTTGAATTCTTAAAAATTATTGAGAACCCCAAAGCAAGTTCAAAATGTTAGTAAAAAATAAAGCTATACACTATTTCAGATCAGCAAATCAAATTTGATTTTAATTATTTTTAACAACTAACTGTATATTGTTTGTAAAACTATATTTCCATAATTTGAAGTTTGATACATGTCTTTGACCATTCTATGATAACATTGTTTCTTTGAAATTACTTTTTCAACTATTGACGTTGAACATAAATCTATTCAAGACACTAGATAAGAGTGTTAATGTTTAATCCAAAGAAACGTGAGGTTATTATGTGTTGAAAATTAAGAAAATTTTGAGTTGCCTGGAAGGCTTAGTCAGTGGAGCATGCAATCCTGATCTTGGGGTAATGACTTCCAGCCCTAAGTTGGGAATAGAGAGTGCTTGAACAAAAATGAAGATAAGTAAGAATATTTAAGGAATACAGTTATCAAATATTTAATATTAAATAGTTAACATAATGTAGAGTAAGTTGAAATGACATCATCTCAATGTTTTAAAAATCAACATTATTTCCAATATAAAATATGTTTTAAATGTCTTCTCTACCTGTGAGATATCAGGATCTTGCTCATTCATCAAAAACAAAAGATAATTTAAAACAGAGCAAAACTTACATTTTAAAAACTTAGAAGAAACATATTAGAGAAAAACTTAAGATACAGACAAATAAAATGTTTTAATGAAAAGAGAAATCCATGAATAAAATTTTTGCAAAGCAGGGAAAATATCACATGGAATAATGAACTCCTGGTGACATGTGCAAATCCCTCCCTAAATAGACATTATCCTTTATGGCAATGTAGGGAAGTATTTTCTTACCACAAAGAAGAATGTATTCCTAACGGAACGTATGCAGGAAGGTATAGAGTGACAAAATACAAATGGAGAAGGCATGCAGAGGTTTCTCGTGTTGTTGCTTGCTAATTAATTAATTTATTCAATAGCTATCACTGACATTCAGCCATCAGCAGGTATCTGAAAATTTTGGATAAATGTGGTTGTTAGGCCTATGCAGCTTATAAATGAGTATATATTAAATAAATAGTAACAGAAGTAGTCACTGTTTAATGAATTGTAAATAAGTGCTTTGCCTGAAACTAATATCACACTGTATGTTACACTAACTGGAATTAAAAAAAAGAACTTGAAAAATAAATAAACAAACAAATAAATAAAGTGCTCTAGAAGAAAACTATCTCTTTTATTTTTTTTTATTTTTATTTTTTAAGAGAGAGATAGTGTGAGCTGGGGAAGGGCAGAGAGAGAGGGCAGGGGTAGAGAGAGAGAGGGAGAGAGAATCTCAAGCAAGCTCCATGCTCAACACAGAGCCCCACATGGGCTCCAACCCATGACTCTGGGATCATGACCTGAGCTGAAATCAGGAGTTAGATTCTCAACATATTGAGCCACCCAGATGAGCAGAAAACTATGCATTTTTAAATAATGTCAGGAAGCGATCATAATGCAGAGATATTATTTGCAGAGCTAATGTATAATGCTGATGCACGGTCTTGTGTACTGCACCGGCACCTAAGACTTGGTAGGGGGCATATTAAGAATTTAGAAATCAGAATCTTTGTCCCATCTTTCTCACAGTGTGTCCTGCATTTGTGGATTATTTTATTTCCTTGTGCTTTTCTTCTGTTGTTTATAAAATGATGCCCCTGCTGATCTCATGTTTAGAAATTTAAACAAATACATTTTTTTGCACAGAGTAAGACTTTGTTATCATTTTGTTTATCTAACAAGTTAGATTAGTGCTATACAGTAATATATTAAAAATATTTGGTTATAGACTAAGCATGACTGACCATAAGTAATGAAAGGCTGCCTAACGTTACCATGAAATCCAGGTACTTCAGGAAATCCAAACACAAATCCATTAAAAGTACATGATTGTCTTTTCAACAAGGAAAGTTACTTCCAGAAATATTGATCTCTGAGAAGAAAAATTCAGCTATAAATCTTTATATGGAATTATAAAAGTAAAAAATTAGTAGTCATTTTATTAACTATTTTGTTTTATTTGGCTTTATGTGAATAATACTTTTAATGGCCATTTAAAAAAATTTAAGGTTTATTAATTTTTGAGAGAGAGAGAGACAGAGTAGGAACTGAGGAGGAACAGAGAAAGAGAGAGAGAGACACAGAATGAGAAGCAGGTTCCAGGTTCTGAGCTGTCAGCACAGACCCTGACGTGGGGCTTGAATTCACAAACCGTGAGATCATGACCTGAGCCAAAGTCAGATGCTTAACCGACTGAGTCACCCAGGCACCCTAACTGCCATTTTAAATGTAGATTTGATAAAGTTACATTTACTTAAAAAAATGTGTCACAAGATTATTTAATATACTTTCAATGTCCATAGGCATGGATATTTAATTGTCTCATCTATGCTAACTGTTATAAAACAAAATATAAACTAAGGTTTGGTTCCTAGCTACTAATTTTGATCCTGCTTACAATTTTCCAAACCTGACTGTCATTTCCAGGGCTCCTATTTATGCATTAATATCAATGACAGGTGAGGGCCACTTCCTTTTATCTACCTCTTTCTTAGAGGGCTCTAAAATTGACTTCAACTCAAAAACATTTTTGAAAATAGCTTGTTTGAATTAATTCTTACAATATCCAGCAACCTGGGGAATACTGTAGTTTAGAAGATAAATCCATAGCTGCCTTTTGGAGTGAGCAAATGTCCAGATCAGAGCCAAGAACCCAGCCCTGATAATCCAATACCATTTTCAGACATCCACATGAATTTAGGAACAATCTGTGATTCTTACTTTCATTGATGTAGAAAGAAAGTTATTATTTTAATCCTTTGATGAAATTCAGGGAATCAGCTTTTGATTAGTGATACATGTGTTATATTTACCTTGAAACTAAAGCTTGTCTGCTTAGTAGATATGCAGTGTGTTACTTTTAAGATTTTTCTTGAAAGAGAAACAGAGCATGCGTGGGAGGAGCAGACAGAGGGAGAGAGAGAGAATCCCAAGCAGGCTCTGTGCTGTCAGTGCAGATCCCAGCTCAGGACTCAGTCTCATGAACCGTGAGATCATCATCTGAGCTGAAACCAGGAATCTGTCACTTACTGAGCAAGCCACCCAGGCACGCCTTTACTTATAAACTCCTATGTAAAGGTAGCAGGAAGTTATTTCAGTTAAAAAGTTAAATGTACAGGAAATATATCATTATTTTTCTATAACTAAAGATACCTACTTTTTATTCTGATTCCAACAGTTAAAAAAGTACACAATTTGTCCTGAGGTTCACATTTCTTTTTCAAAACCATGTATAGGAATATTTATGTGTCAAGTCATGAATATGGATTAGAAAAAAATTGTTCCTCAATTGTTAATTATGTTTTGTGCAGTTTTATCCAGTGTCTTTCCCTAAACATGTTTGTTTAAACTTTTTTTAAATGTAAAATTATAGAATCACATGAGAGCCTAAAGCTTGGTTCAGTCAAATTGTGTGTCTATTGGTGAAGCCAATGTCTATGGAAGATACCTCCTTTCCCTGGGACACATTGCAATTCAAATACTCATAGATTTTCAATGACTGATGGAAAAACTGGGAGGTTGCTTTAAATGTAAGGCTTTCCCATTTTTTGGTTCTCTTTTACATGTAGAGAACTTTATGGTGCTCAGTTTATCCCCATAAACTCATATATAGTTTGTATATATAGAGTCCTTAAAAGAAATTAAGCGTGTTATCACAGATACATGCTTATATCCAAACTCATCAAGTTGTATACATAAATATATGTGGTCTTTTGTATCACAATTAGACCTTAATAAAGCTGTTTTTTAAAAAAGAGTAATTGAGCATAAATGATTCATTGCTCTTCTCACTGGATAAGAAAAATATTGATGGTGGTGTGATGTTTATGTTTATAATTAATATTCATTAATTAAAATGTGGGATTAATGCCATTAATAACAATAGACATTAAATGTAATATTAAAATAGACATAATGAAGTTACTTTATTTTACTTCTTGTGCTATCATTTAGTTTTTAGTGATCATTCAATTCTAGCTTATTTGCTCAAATATTATCTTTTTGTGTTAGACATACTAGAACTTTTTTAATTTTACAAATTAAAGGATATCAAATTGAACTAATGTGTTCCTGCTACTTTATTTTTTTTAATAAAAGGCAATTATTTTACAAAGCTGCCTTTTAAAAATATTTGGCTATTCCACTCTCACCATCTGCTCTTCCTTTTTAGTCTACGAAATCTAAATTCAAGCATTTTTATAAGTTATACTTCGGAACCCTTAGGTGAATCAGACTGATTCAAAATATTCTTGCAAGCATTCCACAGGTGAGTTTTAAAGTCACTAAATGAAAACTGTTCTTCTAGTAAAGAAAGATTGACAATGAAAGCTGATTGTATTTTCTTATTTTGATCAAGGTGAGTGTTCATTTCCAGGCACTCAGATTTACTTTTTCTAATTTCAGAAAATTTTTTTCATGACAAATTCTGTCCCTGCGGCACTAATGTCAGCTTTCTAATAAAATAAGAATAAGATGAGTCTCACATACCTTCTCAAACTATAAGATATGCAAGGCCAATGAAAGCGTCTGGCATATTTAAAAGATATATTTAATATACAGGACACTCAGTTATTCAACAGAAGCCCGTGTCCTTTTTATACACTTCTTTTGAAAAGCACAAAATAAAGGTGACCGAAGAATTCTCTCGTAGTTTGCTTTAAAAGGTTTAACTGATTGATGGTAACTGGCAGCAAAAAGACAAAAAGAGGTTGGAAAAGATTACTCTATAAATGTAAATGTGCGCCAGGACTAATGACTGTAGTGAATTAGCCATGTTAGTTTTCATAACATTGTTCTCATATAATAAATGTATGTACTAATATTCCAAATTATTTTAAACAAGTTCTAATGCTACTGTATCATTTTCCCTGACACTTAAAGAAGTTCAATGCTATTCCCACCACAGCCATTTCCACTCTCCCCGCTATTCCCACCATAATGCCATGATATGGTCATTTTGGACAGTTTATTATTCCATGTGAATATATATTTTTAAATGTTTTAAGTTTTATTTATTTTGAGAGGGAGAGAGTAACAGCTGGAGAGGAGTAGAGAGAGGGAGAGAGAGAATCTCAAGCAGGCTCCACACTGTTGGTGTGGAGCCCAATGCAGACTAACAAACATGATACCATGACCTGAACCAAAATCAGGAGTTGGACGCTTAACTGACTGAGCCACCCAGGCATCCCTTTTAATTTAAATATATATAAATATATATGTAGGAACTTTATACATGACTGCCATCTCTATACAACTTTTAACTTACTTGAAGAAGCCCAGAAACCTTTTTCATATATTAGACGGTGAAAATTACTTTCAATATAAATTAAAAACACCATTGTGCATGCAGATGGTTTTTACCTTAATGTTTTTTCTTACTGGTTGGCTTATAAAGTCTTCCATTTTAACAAGAACATTTTATGTAAGAAGACTCTCCTTAACAATGGAATATAGTATTTCTTATTTCTAATATAGAAACAACCTTTGGAATAGTTTTCACTCTCATTCCGGGAGGATTTGTTGCATTCTGCATAAGAGAATCTTAGTTCTTCTTTATTTAACTCCCACTTGATTTGCCCAATGTTTATGTCCCTCTGTCTTGTTTGTATTCCTCTTTGCCACAACCTTGCTGGATTGTTTTTCAGACCATAGATGAATTGCGCACATTAGGTTTCCAAACTGTATCCCCCTCTTCGGTTGAGCAGGATTTTTCCTGTGATACATAACTTGTGCTAATCTGGCATCATTACCCCTTTAGCCTTTGTTGTTATAAATAGCAAACATAGTCTCTGTTTTGAAAATTCACATACTCTAAATGAAGGCAAGACACCATGGAAGGAAGTCCTAGACACACAGACTGCGAATCAGCACTTAGGGAGAATGTTTCTAAGCACAAACATCATGGATTCCTTTTTAGATTGGGAGAATATTACACTCCAAAATTTTTTTTAGTCTAAATAATGTTGAGTTATTTAATAAAAATGGGGCATGGAGTCTTGGATCTTTTTGCAACATAAATTTTATTATTCTTCAAATAATTGGGGAAGTAAATGATGCTATAATTTATACCACTGATATCTTGAGGATAAACTAATCATTATCTTGTTTTAAAAACCAGGTGAACACAAGATGTATCAACTTGAGGCTGAAAGTATTTCCCGCCAAGGGGAATAAAATCAGTTAAAGGACTCGTGAGGTTTTAGGGAATTGTAAGCCATTCTCCTCCTGGTTTTTTGTTTCTTTGCTGTGGCTTTGTTTTGTTTGTTTGTTTTACATTTACCAGTTTCTTAAAGGATATGATAAAAGATGCGAATCAACAGCCAGATGAAGAGAGACCTAGGAGGAAGCATGGGGAAATGATGCAGGGCTCTCTCTGGGCACACCAGTCCCCCCAGATCGCCAGGTGTTTACCAGCCTGGAAGCTCTGAACTGGGTTCATTCTGTGTTGTTTTAGACGTGGTATGAGGAGTAGGGGAGGAAAGGAGTGGGAAGAAGGGAGACATGGCACATAAATAAACAGGCCTGGAGAGACAGGGCCCTGCTGTATTTACATTTTAATGTAAATCTCCTAGCCTTGAATCCCTACTATCCTGATTTTCAAAGATAGAATTGGAATAAGGGAGATACTAATCTTCTTGATGTAGCTGTCAAGAAAATAATTCCGGAAGATTCATCTCAGCTGGGTCCATTTCTGGTAGAGTTATTTGTTGTACACAAATTGAAGTTAACAATTTTTCCAGTTTTCTTTTACGTTCACTCTGGGAACTCTTCTTCAGAAATAAACCTATATTGAAATAAAAATTTGCTGGATATAATTTTTAGCGTGACATCGGAAAGGAAGTAGGTCCATCCAGGCTGTGGGATTAGAGCAGATAGAATTCCCATGTTGCAATGATAATCAGTTTTCCTGACACAAAAAGACTTTATTTAAAAATCTCTCTCAGAGAGTTGCAAGATCTCAGAGAGTTGCAAGAGGCTTTAGACTATTAAATCCTACAAAGTTAGCAGTTAAAAAGTAGCTGTGCATAGAGTTTGTACAATTATACATTTGCAACTAATGTATAACTAGTTACTCTTTAGTGTTACATATAAATATAAATAGATATCTATCAGCATCTTCAATGACTCATCAATCAAATGTTCCTAACAATTTTTCTTAATACACAGAATATATTACTATATGTATAGTTAAAGCCATTGAAGATGATATTCTTTTTAATTATTTTTAAGGTTTAGATATATAAAATAACAATGTATAAAACTGATAAATTTGTTAAAACTTACTTTGAAAATATGAATAGTTGATTATATCTACTATGCTGTAATTGGTTGTTAATAAGTTTAGAAAAAATCTTGGAAAGAATAATGATTTGATAGTGAGGTCATCAAAATAATTTATATATATAAATACTCTTGGTGGCCCTTAGGTGTTAGACACAGGCCAAAGTACAAGGCTAATGAAATATAATTTTATGTGTTATATTAAAATAATTAAAGATGTTGAAGACATAATGTCCCTCCTCACCATTTGTAGGGAAAGAAACTTGGCTTTTTAATACTGCCTCCCAGCTGTGACTAAACTGCAAGATTATTGTTCCTTGCTATTAAATATTTCTAGTTTAATGCTAAAAGTGCCCACTGTCACCTTGAACAAAATTCAAATCCCACTAACAATATAAATACCTGTTACACAAAAAATAAACTTTAAAATTAGCACAATTTCAAAATAAGAATCTCCAAATGCTTCCTTCCCAAGTAATAATCCTTCTGTTAATATTTGATTTAAACTATACATGAACAGTGATATAAGAAATGTAAAATTCAAGTGGGAATACAATAGGATATAATTAAATGAAAGGCAAAGTATTTGTGAAATGTAGAAATCTCTTTTGCATTTAAAAAGTAAGTTAAAAAAATAAAAATAAAAAATTAGTTAATGCATGATCATGTTCACAAAAATGATAATATCAAACACTAATGATAAAAACAATTCTAACAAAAACACATAGTTTTGTAAAAAAAATTTTTTTCAACAAAATGGAATATAAGTACAGTTTTGATTGTTCAGGAATCAACTTTACAACAGGAATGCTTATTACAGTTTAGGAGAATTAAGTAAGTTAATTCATATAATGGCCCTGTCTGATAAACTGCTCCATTTTGCAGAGGAGGACGCCAAAAGAAAAGTAAGTTAAGTTACTTCAATAACGTTATATAATTTCCATTTGCTGGTTCCAGGCTCCAAGACCCGGAACTATAGCTCCAGAGTCCAACTGCCATTAGTTATGCTATATTATCCCTAATTATTTTATAAGGGACTCTCTATAAATCAATATGATTCAAATATCCCAAAAGAAGAAGTAACCAGATATCCGGTAAGCCTCAGGAATATGAAGTAACATGATATAAGTAGAAAAAATATGGGAATCATAGAAGATGAAGGATAAGTCTCAAAACTAAATATAAAACCTAAGAAAACTTTAAATATATATTTAACTTCAAACTATATTATAGAAAGAAGTACACTAAATTTATCAATTTCTCTGGATCACATTTTTTAGGTATTAATTTCACTGACTTCAAGCAGCAGTGCATTTTGGGGGGGAAATGACTACCATACAGGTGTACAAATAGCCCAGGATGGTTTTTAGGGCTCCCCACCGAACGACAATTTTCTCTAAGTGCCTCGATATGGTACAGTGTTTCAGCCATGTTCGGACCTGCATTTATGCTAAAGTAATTTGGAAACCCAATGACCATAATTTGGATTTGATTGCAATAACTGGAATTTGAAAATGAAAATAATTTGAAATTTGAAATATTGACTAAATGAGGAAATTAAGGGGAGTTTTATAGTTTTTGTGGTTATTGTTCCTTTGTATTTTTAATAATGTAGGTACTTTAATGCCAGATTTTTTCCCATTGTTTTTACTGCTTTAGGACCTAGCTGTCTCTCTGAACAGAGATTTATAATTTTAGGCATTTATGTAAAGTGTTGCTTTTATAAAATTAGAATTATGTTATATGAAACACCAAACAATTTTGAAGACATTATCTGTGCTTCCTTTAGTAGGGCTGAGTTTGATGTCTGTTGTTGTTAAAAGCAACTCACGGGACTCCGGTGGCTCACTCAGTTAAGTGCCCGACTCTTGGTTTCCACTCAGATCCTAATCTTATGGTGTTGTGAGTTCAAGCCCCACATCTGGCTCTGCACCACCTGTGGAGAGCCTGCTTGGGATTCTCTCTTTCTCCCATTCTCTCTACCCTTCCCCCTGCTCACTCTCTCACTTTCTCTCTCTCAAAATAAATAAACTTTAAAAAAAGCCACTAATGCTTATGACATACAGCAGCTTATATATAGTGATTTCTTAGGTGCGATGATTGTGGGAAAAATCTAAATTAATATAATAATTTTATTCTAAAAAGTTTTTTAAAATTTTAATCTGTCTCATTTAATATTTCATGATGGTCACTATGTTGTATCTGAATATGAATATGAATTATATTGACTGAGAAAGATTTTTATTAAAGTAAATTTTTAAAAAAATACAAGTGAGGGGCACTTGGGTGGCTCAGTCTGTTGAGTATCAGACTTGATTTTAGCTCGAGTCATGATCTCAGAGTTTCTGGGTTTGAGCCCCATGTTGGGCTCTGTGCTGACAGTGCTGAGCCTGCTTGGGATTCTCTGTCCCTTTCTCTGCCCCCCCCCCTTACTCTAAGTCTTTCTCTCTCTCTGTCTCTCTCTCTCTCTGTCTCTCTCTCTCTCTCTTTCTCCTTCAAAAGAAATAAATAAACTTAAACACACACACACACGTAATAGTGATTTTTAGAAAAGGAGTAGAATAATTGATTAAAATCCACACACACACAAAATCTTTTCTGGTTTGGGTTCCTATGTATTTTCCCAAGGGATACAAATTCATTGATTTACTTAAACCTTTCACTTCTTTTTGCCTCCTTCAAAATGTCATTTAAGTAATGGTGCTAACAAAAATTTAAGATGTACGTTCCTCAAAAAGCATCCTTTCAAATGAACGTTGTCAGTAAATAATTTTCTATATGGGTGTGATTCAAGCAGTCATTAGAACATTTCACTAAATATATGTTTAGATTTCCGTCTCATTCTCCTCAAATTTCCTTAACATTATAGATTTCTTCAACCTCTCTCTTCTTAATCTCACAATAATATAAAGGAAATAAATCTAACATATTTATTTCTTTTTAAAAATTCTTTGTTTAACATGTACTGGGTAAAGTTATGAGCTTGTAAATTCTAGATACTATGATAGCATATTATGTATATATATATATATATATACATATATATATATATATATATGTATGGAGAGAGAGAGAGAGAGAGAGAGAGAGAGAGAAGCTATGGTTTCTGTTTCCAAAGAATAGTAGGCTTAAAGAGGAGATAACATTTCAGTTGGAAAAGCGAGAAAAGAATGAATAGGCTATGAAACGACCAACTTTTTCAAGAGATCAAAAGATGGTGCAAATCACAAAATCATTAGGTGGCTGAAACAGAGTGGGGTAAGAGAAGATGATAAACAGCACATAAAAATACCAAGA
>PJEM01014232.1:0-10465 GCA_004023845.1 Helogale parvula
GTATCTTGAATGTATCATAGATAAGCTGCTATATAACGATTGCCACTTCAGAGAGCTGTGAAATTAGGTGATTAACTAGTTGTTACTTAACCTTCTAGTTTCTGTATAAGTCTAATTACATGAAATAGAAGTTGGGGCTTTGATTTTTTACTTTGCTTTTCTGTTTGGAGTGTCATTGTAACTACTGTATTGTAAATGACGGAAAATAATTGCATATGTTAAAAAAATAAATAGTGTTATATAAAATTCAAAAAATAAATAAATAAATAAATAAAAACAAAAAACAAAAAAAAATCTCTAAACCTGATCTTTGTGTGTGTCTAGATACTTGAAAGATGGCATCTGTGTGGCAGACACCACATTTCCAGGCTTCCCGAGACTGCAAGCATAACTGAGTGAATTATTTGACCACAGGAACTTCATTTTCCTTAAGTATAAAGTGAGGACCAGAAGTATCCTAGGTTATGATAATATATGTAAAAGCACCAGCATATAGTGGGCACATGATAAATTCCCAATTCCATTTTTATTTCTTCAGTTTCCTTCCCAATTCCCTGGACCATCTAACATGGAAGCCTTCCAGGTAGGTGGTCGTAAGGACAATCATTGCAATCTCTGTTGGTTTGACTTGCTGCCTTTCCTAAGGCATCCAAGGTCATCTTCTTAGGAAGTCTGAGAGACAGACCTCAGACTGTGTTCATTCTTTTCCAAATGGAAAATGGAAAAATGTGACCAAGCATCCAAATGTTTGGTCTATAAAACACTCAAAACATTCAGATGTTTGGTGTTGGGAGGGCAGGGTGCCATCTAAGCATGTGAGTGTCATCAGTCATGATTAGTTCGGCCATTGGGATCTTTGGTTTTAATCAGATAATTCTGGGGAAATAACCCAGGCTTTGTGGTTTAACTCATTTCTCCTCATCCTTAGAAAAATTTTTATTATTACTCCAGAAGGTTAAAAATAAGGTTGCTTTGAAATGCATTGATTTGCAGTGGCTGGATGAGATTCTTAGAAATTACAAATACCTGACTTTATGAGAATTCAAATTTAGATACTGGCTGCTCTTTTAGATAAAACTTGGTCCAAAGGAGATTCTGAATTTACTCTAGAGCAAAAAATAATTTGTTTTCAAGATTACATAGATTTTTTTAAAGCTAGATACTATTTAGCAATTTATGTGCATATTAACTGAGAATTTCATTTTTTGTCTTCCTTAGAATACATTTTTATTTTCAATGCTATTTACAAATGAAAATAATAATGTTAGATATTTCTTTGAAAAAAGAAATGGAAGAAAGATCCCACCATCAGTGTTGCTTTCATCCATGGAGTAAAAAGGGTACTATGATAGTTTGTTTGCATTGATGGTCTCAATTTTTTACTCCTGTCATTGTGGACAGAGCATTTGCCCCCACTTCTTAACTCCTGGCTCAGCCACGTGACTTGATTTGGCCAGTGGGATGTTAGCACATATGACACAGCAGAAGCTTGAAAAATGCTTATATGTGGGTGCTTGCTCTCTTGCAATAACCATGAACACACACCTGAGCTAGCTTACTGGAATATTACACATAAAATTAGCTGCATTTTCCCTCATCCCAGCTGATGCCATCATGACAGATATGGGAGCCCAGCTGAGCATAGCCACAGCTAACCAGATGCATGAGCAGGCCAAGATTATCAGAAAGACCCAGATGACCCACAGAATCAGGAGTAAGAATCATTATATAAATAAGTATTAAAATAATTTTAATATTTAATATGATTTTAAGCTACTGAGTTTTGGGATGCTTTGTTACAGAGCATTATCATGGCAATTGAAAGCTTATATATTACTATACACACAGCCCTGTGCCTTGAAGACAAATGAACCTGTTTGGACAAGTGGTGTGACAAGGCGCATGTTACTTCATCTCTAAGAGCATTATTTTCCTCATCTGAAATATGCTGAAAATAATTCCTGTCTTGCCAGATGATTGATCTGGTTGCTATGAACTATTACAGAACAACTAATAAATAATCCTCTTAATAAATAGGGACTTCTTTTGCTCTGCTTTATCTTTATCAAGAACGAAAAGAAGTGAGCACAGCAGTTAATGTCTGGTTGGGCCAATGTAAGTTTTTTGCAGAGACTCTTTAAATTCTTGGACTAAACTCACCCAGAGAGAAAGTCCTGGGATATCCTGTCTCAAAAATAAAAGGAAATTTTCAACCAGGAAATAACCTTTGAATCTAGACTATCATTTTGATCTCATTTTTGATCTCTGAGAGAGGACAGAGTAAGGGCCAAAGAAACCCAGGGAAATTTCTAAACTAAATTATTTTCTTTAATCCTGAACTTTTGGATGACCATGCAGGACCTTTTGACTGTCTCTTATGCAAGGATAATTGAATTGCAAAGGGCAGCTTACATAGTTTTAGGAGATAACTTCCACCACCTCCATAGGTCTGTTGAAGGGGACACAAAAAATGGAGGATTTGGGGCTCAATTCCTGGTTGATGGAGTTGTGGAGCTTTCCTTTGGTTTCGAGGTTTGTGTTTCTGGCTAAGAGATAAGACAGCTGACCAGTGAGAAATAAGGCCATGTTTCCTTCTGTCCCGTGATGTTTCCATGATGGGAGACCTCTTTTTTCCATTCTGTTCAAGAGAAGTCTCCACACCTCCACTTTCTGAAGAATTTACCCAGCATTAGAGCCTGGTTGAATATGCTTCAATAAATGACTGTTGGATAGGTAAATAAAGGATCAATGAATGAATGAATTTTCCCTTGATACAAGATAGTATACTCTTCCATAGGAATAGATGAGACCATTGATTAAGCACAGTTATGCACACAGGAAGGGGTTCTAGCAACCACTTTGCTCAGTCCTCTCATGTGATGAGGACATGATCTTGGAGAATTGACATCACTTGCCGTAGGTAACCAGGCAGATATGTGCAGATTTTGGAATAATGCCCTGGGGCAGAACTCCAGTGCTTTGCCATTCTGGCCTGCTGGTCCCTCCTCCAACATTCCCTTTTTATATATCTAAGTTATAATGTGTGGCCTAGGTAATTGCGTGGGCTGGTGATCACATTCCTTGCATTTTTAAAAGTTTGTTTATTTATTTTAAGGGAGGGGGAGGGGCACAGGGAGAGAGAGAGAGAGAGAAGAGAACCCCAGGTAGGCTCTGTGCTGTCACCACAGAGCCCCACACAGGACTTGATCTCATGAACTGTGAGATCATGACCTGAGCTGAAACCCAGCAGTGGTCTTTTAACTGACTGAACTGTCCAGGTGCCCCTCCTACCATTAAAAAAAAGTTTTATTCATTTATTTTGAAAGAGAGAGAGTGAGTGGAGGAGGGGCAGAGAGAGAGGGGAGAGAGAGAATTTCAAGCAGATTCTGCCCTGTTAGTGCAGAGCCCAGCTTGGGGCTGGAACATGAGATCATGACCTGAGCCAAAACCAAGAGTCAGATCCTTAATGGACTGAGCCACCCAGGCTGCCCCACTTCTAGCATTTTTAACTTCAGTGTGTATGTCGTTTCCTTTGGAAAGTTCCTTAAATTATCGGAGTTTCCCTAAAGACCTATATTTCATGATAATATATTTGTATATTTATAGTTATTGTAATACAATATATAATATATGCATGTGTATACAATTATTATCATATAAATATTACTACAAATATATATGCATAATGTTCAACCATTGCACAAAATGACTTCCTGTGCCAGTCAATTAAGCTACACCCATCGCACTAAGGCCTCACCATTTCCATGGCAACTAATGCACTGCAAAGTGGGGACACAGAGAGGAACTTGGTGTAGAGGATTAAAAAACAACACCATATATGAACATAGATAAAATGTGCTATTTGACAGGGAGCAGGAGAGGTCCATAATGTTTTTAATTGATGTCTGCTTAGGAAAACCCCTGTATCTGACTCATAGGTTTGCTATTCATAGCAATCAAAACCTCTGTAGCATCTGTGCCATCAAACCTTTTCTATTAATGGTGCAGGAGAATAGAGAAGCTATTTGCTACCTGGTCCTGGCAGAGGACTTGCACTGAAATGTTTGGATTTTAAACTTTCCATTTGTCTGGAAACTTCCAAGAATGCAAAGAGATTCCAGCTTCCCATCCCCCACCCCGAGCAGGCACTTGCCCTCTTGCTCAGCCTTGCAAATTACCACCTGCCCATGAGCTTAGGCCTTGTTGGAGAGCAGGCTAGACTCAAGGAACGAGCTGGTGAATCACCACGACCCCACCAGGACCTCTTTCTTCCTTTTCCGTACTGTTTTGATTTTCCTCTCTGTCAGCCTGCCTTTTTCTCTTTAATTTCTACTTTCCTTTGTTTTTTTTCTATGAATGCTTCTAGCACCTACCTTCCTGTGACCAGTTGCTTTTGTGTGGGAGTGTCCATAAGGCTGTTCTCCCTAGTATCTTGCTGCCGCAAGCACTTGCCTCCCCCTCCCTGCCACACTACAGCTCCTGGAGGACTGCCATTCTGTCTGCTCTGGGCTCCCAGCACTGTGACCAATGGCTTCCTCGTTCTTTAGCCTGAGAGTGGTCATCAAATTTTAGCAAGTATCAGAATCTCCTAGATTTCTGGGCTCCTGGGCCATAACTTCTGATTCCAGGGTGGGGTGAGAATTTGCACTTCTAACAAGTCTCTAGGTGCTGCTGCTGCTGGTCCTGGGAGCACATTTGGAGAACTATTGGTCTGAGTCAAGCATAGACTCTTGATCAAATGACATCTTGTGATTATCTTTCTCTTTCTCTCCTTTTTAAAGAAGAATTGGTATCATGCTGCACATACAGAGTTTTGTATTCTGTTGGCTTACCTTACCATTATCCTATGGTGGTGTTCCCCAAACCCCTGTTCAGACCAGCTTTGAAAAGTTAAATCTCACTTTGAGCAGTAGTAGTGGGGAAAAAAAGGTTTTACTTTCTCCAAGCCAAGTAGAAGAATTAATGGGAAGTGAGTCTGAGAGTTCCTGCCGGAAAAACCATGCTAGCCTTAGCTGGTTATGCTAACCCGAGCTCGGAAATCTTCAAGATGATGCATGGCATGGCTTCTGCTGGCTGGGACTGCTCAAGCTGGACGTCTCACTGCCCATGAGTGGTGCTACATCCCGGAGGACAGCCAGAGCCTCTGATTCATCCTGCTGACAGCCCACCAAGGGTCAGCCTGGACAGTTCAACCCTCGATCTTGGAACCTGGAGGAGCTGGAAGAGGGAAGTTGTCGGTGCTGATGTGTGAGTGATTACAGAGACTGCCTCCTCCGATTTCAACAGTACACCTGTGGGATGGGTGTTTTTCCATGAAGAAAGTGCTGGAAGAGTCTCATCTCCACTTCCCATGGAGTTTTTGATAACCAAGGATGTGATTTTAAGAGGGACATCTTACCTCAAAACAGAGCCTCATGACATCTCTAAGAACATGAGGGAATTCATAAAGGCTCATGTCTGATTTCAGCTGCTGTTATGCAGGAGAGCTCTTCCAAGCTTCAGAGGTATGTGTGCATCCCAGATTCATGTGCGTGCCTATGAACATGTGTGAGTATAGTGTGCACACGTATGTGTGGTGATAGTTAATGCCCCTAGGACAACTCTCACCCCAGAGAGTCTAAAGCCAGTGGATAATGCCCAGTTGCCTTCTTTCAGGCAGATGATTCTGGTGGGGGGGCATTGTGTGTGATTCCCAGTGGGACTGAACCCCTGTTGCCCAGCAGCAACCTCAGTATATGCCTTCTCATTGACTTTTCATCTTTTTCTGCCTTAATGCTAGCTTTACTGTCTTAAAGAAATGATCTGTACCTAAGTGCTTTTCTCAAAGCTCCTTAGTGCTAGAGAACCCCAAACTTAGGAGACATGGTTTGTTTGATCTATTCTGGAAAATGGCTTTTATCCTCCGTTCTGCTCCCTCTTGACATATCCCTGAAATCCGCAGAAGCCACTGAATGAGAGATGATGGCAGTAAAGTTCAGGATGGTGGTTTGAATTTGATGTCATGGAAGCTGAGAGCTTCATGCAAGTCACAGGTACTGCCATACAATGTGGAAGGTGTAGAGGCCACAGGAAGAGTTCTGGCATCAACCAAGGTGGTTCTTCATTACCTGTTCAGGTTATGGGATCCCAAATAAGAAACTTAAAGTCATGATTCTCTCATTTAAAAATGCTCCAAAGCCAGAGGGTTATGGTCTAACCCTCCTTAATGAGGGTGAGAGCTTTTCCCCAAAGCGGGTGTGAACAGCACTCGACTCTTCATGGGTCGGCTCTATATCTGTGTTGCCCTCAGCTACAGGAGGTGGGCTGCATGTCTTTGGGGGAGCAGATGGGAACTTGAGCCCTTATCTTCAGGACATCCTGCCATTCTTTCTTATGGAGCAGGCGAGAAGGCTCAGGTCCCCATTATGGCCATACAGCAAGCCATTATCCCTGTTGGGGGAGGCCAGGAAAAAAACCTCATGATGCTGTCTCCACAGCACCCTTGTTCACCTAAAACCAGGTTGTAGCATCCATCAGGGACAACAATGAAGGGGAGACAAGTTATGAAAATGCACCACTCTGCTTGAATTGGGCTTGGAGAAAAGTCCAGGTTCATAAGGCAGAGGGATCTTGGTACTTTGTTATGGTGGGTTTACTCTGCTTAGTTAGAAATGGGCACACTGCACCAAAACATATTCGTCTCACCTGTTACATAAAGGCTGTGAATGGAGTTGGAAGGTATTGGCCAGAGACCTCTTTGGCAGTTAGGTATCAATGTTTTGCCATACCTAGATGCAAAGTTCCTTCAGAGTGGTGGTTCTCAGAGATTAGTGGGAGGTTATTGGCCTGGCCGCCTGGACTCTACTCCTGGATAGTCTAATTCAGTATGTCTGAGGTGAATCCTGGCATCTGAATGTTTTTTACATGCTCCCTAGTTTATTTTGAGGTATAATCTGGCTTGGGAATTTGTGCCACATTAGGGTATGTTGGTCTCATTTGTAGGTCATGCACCTCAGGAGCCACTATGGCCAATTCCAGCATCTTGAAGACCGTGGGTCAATCATCTGGTGCCTGGAAGACACAGCAGCCTTCACGCTTGCAATGCAGGGAAAGGGCCAGAGTTCTCTGATGGGAGCTTCCTGCAATGGGGACAGAAGATCTGGTTAAAGGGCTGGTTATTGGACTTAAATACTGGCCAGTGACTTTGCTTGCAGCTCTTTCATGCCATTTGAAATGTCTCAAGTTCTAAAGTTTCTCACAGGAGTAATCAAGGCAACCTGCTCTCCTTTCTTCTATAATGCTGTATACATCCCTTCTCCCTGATGAGCTGTTTAAGGACATGTCTGCACTTGGTTCTACTTCATCCTGGAGAAAATAGAAACATAGACTGAGAAAGGCTTTGCTCAAAGTGGAGGTGAGGTCCCAGGGCATAAAGAACCAGGAAGGAAGGGGGAAAGGAAGGAGTGTGACAAGAGGAAGGATGGGTGTGGAAAGAATGAAATGGAGAGAAGGATGGAAAAAGACTTGAAGGAAAGGGAGCATGAGGTGTGGAAAACTGGGAGGCAAATGGCACGGGTGGATTATTTTAGATTCCACAGGCAGTGATTAGCAGGGCAGGTGCTGTTCTTCTGCACCCAGGTAGGATATGGGTATCTGCCATTTCCTCCAACTTATGGGGTAAGCAGAGCTCCAACAGTGCCACTGAGTAGCTTGGCCACAGTGGAAAGTGCTTTGATCCTTGCCTGCTGCATACAATACCTAGATTATGGGAGGCAAAATGGAAGGAGAAATGTGAGCACTCTTCTTTTTAGGGAAAGGGCTGAAATAAAACCAGAGTATAGTCTTTGGTCATTGCTGGTGCCATTATGAACCCAGAGGATTGCAGCTCTACATGGACTGTGGATGGAAAGCCCACTTCTGTCAGCTATTTCCTTTTGGGAATCTGCTCCTCTCTTGTCATTTGCTTCATTTTAGGCTGAAAGATTGTTTGCTTGTGTTTAGCCTTGGTAGCCATGTTCATCTCTTTAGCAATGACTTATTCCTGATTACTGACTCTACATGTTCCTCTGCTCTGAGGTGGTATCTGTCTGGTCTACCTGGTTCACCAAGGGCTCTAGGTCATTGTTGTGCATTCAACACATATGTATTAAGCATCTCTGTTGGGGCAGACACTGTGGTGTTACTGAATATATAATGGTAAACACATCCTTGCTCTTTTGGAACTTATGGTCCAGCACATCAGTTCTCAAGGCTGTATGCACATTAAAGTCACCTCAAAATATCCTTGTGCAGGCCCTTTTTCTGACTCATTGCATCAGAATCTCCAGTGGGGATCCAGCTAATTCTGAGGCTCACCTGGCCTTGAAACCCACTGAGAAAGGATGCTCTCTAAGCATGAAATTAATTGGGTCTTAGAATCCCACCTTGTTTCCTCAGTGGAGACACAAAAAGCATCTGATTTCCCATCTTTTCCCTGAGTAGCATTTCATACGTGGGTCTTATGGCTGCTGGATGGTTCCTCCTTCCACTGACCCAGACTCAGAGCTCAGGCCAGTCATAGATCCAACTTCTGGAGCTTCCACAACACCATTTCCTATGTTTGTACTCCTAGCCCTGAGGATGGAGTGGCCTCTACCTGTTATTAATCTTTTTTTTAAAATAATTTTTTAGTATTTATTTTATTTTTGAGAATGAATGAGACAGAGTACAAGCCAGGAAGGGGAAGAGAGAGAGGGAGACACAGAATCTGAAGCAGGCTCCAGGCTCTGATCTGTCATCACAGAACGTGACATGGGGCTCAAACTCATGAACTGTGAGATCATGACCTGAGCTGAAGTTGGCCGCTTAACTGACTGAATCACGCAGGTGCCCTAGCCTGTCATTAATCTTTATGTGGCTTCTCAGCTGTTCCATCACCAATGTAACCAATTCCCTGTAATAAGTTCCCTCTGTTTGAAGTGTCTGGGGTGGTTTCTGTTTCCTGAAGGGACCCTGACCTACACAAAGTAAAATGTAATGGAAAACATCTATAAAGTGGCAGATTCCCTCGTCCCTTGTGAGTGATGCATACAGCGTGAAGGGAAGCAAAGACCAAAGTTGCTGAGAAAAGGATGTTGATATCCCGTATCTGAAGTGTTCACAACAGAACTTATATCAGGTGGTCCATGGCTTACCTGCATGGAAACCACTTGAGGAGGGCTTTCTGGCTGCCACCTGCAACTGTTGAATTGAATTATCTGGCTGGGTTCAGAATTTGTCAACTTAAGGGGTTCCTCCAGGGGTTGGGATGTATCGGGATACGTTTAGCCAGGCTGCAACAGAAAGCTGCTAATGACCTGACCCTCTCAGAGAGCCACCTGTGCTTCCTCAGGGTCCACTTTCAGTTCCACCTCCAATTCATCATCTCTTTGAGCAGGAGAACGTCTTCTCACCATATGGGTCAGTTCCAAGAGGAAAAACTGACCTGTCTTGACAAAGCATCAACTCACATGCATTTCTCTCAAAAATCACAGTGTTTTGGGGGCACTTAGGTGGCTCAGTCAGCTGAGCGTCTGACTTTGGCTCAAGTCATGATCACGCAGTTCATGAGTTCATGCCCTTCATTGGGCTTACTGCTGTCAGCAAATAGCCTGCTTCAGATCCTCTGTCCTCCTCTCTTTGCCTCTCCCCCACTTGCACTCTCTCAAAAATAAATTAAAAAAAATTTTTTTTTAAATTACAGTGTTCTTGGAACTGGAGAAGAGGTTAAGTGTATGAAAGCAGTGTGATTTGTCAGAGAGCAAAGGGCATGGAAACATCAGCTGTTTCAGATCTGCACCACAATCCATGCTTAGGAATCTTGGCTGTATATTTACCCTCTAATAATCTCCAATATTTGACAGTAACCTTTCCTTGTAGGGTAACTTTGAAGAGTAAATGAAATAATAGCTGTCAAATTCCCAGCACAAACTGGGCATCAACACCAGTGGGTTCCTTTCCCCTCTTGTCCCTTCCTCCTCCAACTTGACATAAAAGTCCAACAAAGGAGACTGAGATCAAGAACTACTTGGGCTTCTGGGGCACCTGGGTGGCTCACTCGCTTAAGGGTCCGACATCAGCTCAGGTCATGATCTTGCGGTTCGTGGGTTTGAGAGCCCTGCATCCGGCTCTGTGCTGACAGCTAGCTCAGAGCCTGGAACCTGTCTTTGGGTTCTGTGTCTTCCTCTCTCTCTGACCCTCCCCTGCTCATGCTCGCTCTCTCTCTCTCTCTCTCGAAAATAAATAAAACATTGAACAAAAAAAGAACTACTTGGGCTTCTATTTGGCTTTGTCATTCCTACTTGTCTTTCCTGTCATGGTAAACTGGGAATTCTGTTGTTTTCTATGGATATTTCCTTCCTGTAAATGTCAATGACACATAATATTTGTCAATACTGTTTTTCTAGGTATTTATTGCTCCTTTTTCTAAGTTTCTTTGAGATATGAATTTCACTCCCCATTGTTTAAA
>PJEM01014232.1:10565-36418 GCA_004023845.1 Helogale parvula
AAAAAAAAAAAAAAAAAAAAAAAAAGAAAAGAAAAGAAAAAAAAAGTATTTAGCTGGGAACACCATACAAATCTTCTCTAGTACTATGCCTGCAATTGGAATAGATGCCATTAGGTGGCAGTATAGTGCTATGGATGCAGTTGATGTTATTTGGCCCCTTATCAGGCAGGCACTGATGTAGCTATGCAGTTGATCTGGTACAGGGGAAAAAGATCCTTTATCAAAACAACATTGTAAAACATATAGCTAATTATCAGTTATCTGCTTATCCTGTGATTTTTTTGGTCATTGTTTTTCCTGCCTAGCACTTGTTTTTTTTTTTTTTTACTTTAAAAATATGATTTATTATCAAGTTAGCTAACACACAGTGTATTCAGTGTGCTCTTAGTTTTGCGTGTAGATTCCCATGGTTCATCGCTTACATACAACACCCAGTAGCACTTAGCATTTTAAATTACATCTTTTCATGCTTTTCTTCATTTAGATTCCATCCACATCTCCAAATAACTCTTGTTATCCTATGGCCCTTAATTTTTTTTATTAGAATGTCTATCTGAGTTTATTTACCTTTTAGAGTGAGATGTTTTCCTCTCTCTCTCTCTCTCTCTCTCTCTCTCTCTCTCTTTTTAACTGTATGAATTATTTACTATGATTCTTCTTCCTTTGGAATTAATGCTTAATCAATCAATACAGTAATATCCTTCCATTCTCTCCAAGAAAATTCCAGACTTTGTAGGTGGAAAAGTTGCAGCCATTTTGTACTAGAAAGATGTTTTCCTTCTTTAATATTTGGAACTGAGGAAAACATAGCATACAGAGAGAGAGAGAGAGAGAGAGAGAGAGAGAGGAGGAGGAGGAGGAGGAGAAAGAGAGAGAGAGAGATAGAGAGAGAGAGAGAGAGGAGGAGGAGGAGAAAGAGAGAGAGAGAGAGAGATATATAGAGAGAGATTTAGATATGTGTAACCAAGGGTTTTTTCATAGTGGTCTCATGAGAACTTTGTGTGGATTAATGAGACACACAAATGTAATGGTTTTACTAAGTATTGTATAATAATATTATTACCAGAAAACCTCTCTGCCCATCAAAATGCAGTCTGAAAATTTTTGGATGTGAGAAAGTATATATGGGAGAGGAATGAAGTTCAAGTTCAGAAATCAGTGTCTGCCCATAAATTCCCTTATGCTTTATGGAGCTCATTTCTTATCCTACCATCCTTGAGCTCTGAAGCCTGAGTCTCTAAATGTCCATTTATTCCTTGGGACATCATCTCCAAGAGGAGAAACAGAATTGGTTTCCCATGCATGAAAATACAAACATCATTTGGATGGTGCCTAACAGAAAGCCCCAGCCTTGAAATAGTTTCTGTTGAAAGGAGAGAAGGCTAGTGAACATAGGAATAGGGAGACTAGTATCTGATGCCATTTCGTGGCAGCTGCCGAGGGGTTTTATATGCATGATACCCCAGTTCCACTTACGATCCTGTTCTCTTGTTATGTAACAGAGCACCTCAAAACTTAGTGGCTTAAAACCAATAGAATAAATTTTATTAAGTTTAAAGATAAGTTTTATTATATCTCATGATTTTGTGGGTCAGAAACTCAGGCCAGTCTCAGCTGACCATTTCTTCTGTACCACACCCATCAATATGGATCATTCGGGTGTTGTCAGGGAGGATGGGCTGGTTTGGGCAGTCCAGATGGTTTCATCCCTTATCTAGGGGCTTGGTGGGATGGCTGGAAAGCTGGATGGTTGACCAGAGCATGTACACACCACCAGTGTGTAGGTCAGGTCTCCCAGAGAGAATGTTCTGAGAGATCCAGAAGGAAGCTGCAATGTTTCTTCTGGTCCCACCTTTCCAGGAATCCTCAGAATGTCATTCTTTGCCATGTTCTCTTGGTCAACAAGCCACTAAGGGAAGCTCTGATACAAAGAGGTGGGAATTAGATTGCACTTCTCACTGGAAGGAGTAGCAAAGTGTATGTTGCCATGTTTCCTCTACCTTATCTTCTTTACATTCTTTTTTTCTGTAGCAATTATCCCCTTCTTACATAACTCATTTCATTAGGTTTACTGCTTATTGTCAATCTATCCACACTTGAATATGAGCTCCATGAGGACCAGGATCTTTGTCTGTTCCTTTTGGCCCCACACTGGCACATCCTAAGCACCTAGAATAGTGTCTGGAACAATTAATTATTATTGAATGCTGAATGATTTCATTTAATCTTCTTATTGCCCTTTGAGAAAACTATTGCTGTTCTAACTATTTTACAGATAAGAAACGGAGGCACAGAGAGGTGAAGTCACTTGTTCAAAGTCACAGAGTTAGCGTGCGGCAAAGCTGGGGCTTACGCCTAGGTCTCTCTGATACACTTTTGTGTTTCAGGAAAGAAACCCAGCCCACAAGGAGAGCAGGCAAAGACCTGTAATCATGGAGTTTCCTTACTTCTCAAGCCCTAGTGACTGGCTTAAGGTCAGTGGTTTCCCTTGAAATGGTTTATCTCATGTGCTGGTTTTGCCTTCGTAGGAAGACCTATGGGGAGACTGCTGTGGCAAGCTGAGTGCAGAGCAAGCTCAGTGCCTCTCTCAGCGCTGCTGGCACTGATAGTCCAGGCCTCTTGGGTATGGAAAAGGCTCTTCATTTGATTGTGAAATCAAGCCAGGCCCAACTGTGATGAGCAGCAGCTTTTCGCATTCCTGTTGAATAATTCTGTGTACTCTCCTCCTGGCTATATTTAGACGTGACACACGGTCTCTGTTTGTGAAGACGAGAGAACCCAGGGGACAGTGTCGCCAGAGCCACCCCATGCAGGCAGAGCCTGGTGTCTGCAGACACACCTCCTCCCCTGTCCCGTCCCCCTGTCCTCCTCTTGCAAATGTCAAGTTCCTCAACGTCTCCAGGGTGAAGCCAACCTCCCTGGACACTTACTTTGTCATCTCTGGAACAGCTTCAGTGAAATGACGTCATATGACCTTGTCAAATCCTGTGAAATCTTTTCCCGTCTACATGTAACTATTTTGGTGCATGCGATTTCTTTCAGGGTGGAGGGCCTGGATTCCTGCAGTTGGAGAAATTCTTTATAGTTTGTTGTAATATCTCTTTTGTCTCGGCTCTACCCCTCCAACCTCCCCCCACCCCTCACACACTGTCCTTTTTGTTAGATGCAGCCTTATGTAGGGGGCCACCCTGAAAGT
Organism: Helogale parvula; assembly: GCA_004023845.1. Lineage (NCBI taxonomy): Eukaryota > Metazoa > Chordata > Mammalia > Carnivora > Herpestidae > Helogale > Helogale parvula. Next base: position 13,762 of record PJEM01014232.1, read on the forward strand.
GGCCTTGCTGATTGGTGATGCTGGACCCATGAGAGCAGAGCAGAGCCGGGCCATACAAGGTGGAAGATGGAAAGCATGGCCCAGTGGGGTTTGGTTGTAGCTGGGTAGCAACTAGGGCCTGTTCTGAGGTGGGGCCCTCAGTCCAGGGCAGAGCCTGGACCATGGGCCACACTGTTTTCTGTCACTATATTCCTCTCAGCCCACATTTTAAAAAATTGAGGTAAAATTCATATAGCATGAAATTCACCACTAGTTCTAGAACATTTCCCTCAGTCCGTGGAGGATCCTGTGCCCATTCACGCTCGCTCCGCTCCCCCAGTCCTTGGCACACACTAATCTGCTTTCAGACTCTTTTTTACTTTTTTTTTTTTTTTTTTTTTGCTTGTTCTGGAAATTTCATGTCAGCAGAATCATACAATATGTGTCAGCCACTTTCTTGTTTCTGCTGTTGGGGTGACAGTGAGCTCAGGTCAAAGGTGATCTGATGGGATCTTCCCTCAGCTGCACACGGGTCCCCATGAGGGATGCTGGGAGCCCTTCAGCTCTCTTGGTACCAAGAAACAGGGCCCGAGGGAGGATGCTCCCCTCCTCCACGTCTCGGGCGGACAATTCAGAGGTACCTGGTTGCCCACAGCAGCGACCAGCTCAGTAAGACATCCTTGGGTTGACATTCTTTCCCTCAGCACTGCCAATCCTGTTCCACAAGCTAATTGCCCCACCTCTGCAAATAACAACAAGCAGACAGAACAAGAGAAACAACTTCTTGTATGTGAGCCTTTACTCAAGTGCTACTTTTTGAGGGTGGCGGGGAGGCAAGCCCTGAAGAGGAAAACCCCCAGAAAAGGAATTTGTAGCCTTTGGACCCGGCTATCTGGGCCGGTGTGGATATGGGGAGGCAGGGAATGCAGAGGCACTGGGGCCTTTCTCACTTCTAGTTCAGCTCTGCTCCTCAAGGGGCCCCACACAGCACTTCCCATCCCTGTGCCTCAGTCTCCTTATCTATAACATGGGTCAATAACATGTACTACATACAAGGATGCTGGGAAGCTTCAGTAAGGTAATCTGTGACCAGCCCTGCATGGCATGGCCCAGCCATAGGAAGCACTGATAGAATTATTGGACTCCTTGAGCTCAGGCACTCTACTGAGCAAAGCGATCTCCAGCCTCACTCTTCTTGAGCCCTCCCTGTACCCACATGTCCAGATCTGCACTGCTGGGCAGTAAACTCCTGTGCTTTAAGTAGCAATTATTTAAAGTTAAATAAAAGATTCAATCCTTCTGCAGCAATAGCCGCCTTTCAGGAGTCCCACATGTCTATGGGCTCCTACATTGCTTGGTACAGATACTGGACATTTCTGTTATCAAAGAATTTTAGACAGCACTGCTCCCAATACTCTGAGCTATTTGTTCGTTAAATGTTTACTTTCCTTTCCCACCGCCATGCCTTTGATCATGGCCTTTCTCCTGCTTAGGCTGCCCATTCATTGTCTGCTTCCTCTCCCTAAAACATCACCATGCCACTGGAAGGTGAGGCACCTCTGGGCTCTGACCAGCACCAGCCCTGTGCTGTCATCAGCTGACAGCTGGCAGCTGGCAGTTGGCTCTGCTCCAGGCTGCCTGACCAGCTGCACTGGGCTCCTGGCTGCCAGGGGGCTCAGATGCTGATCCCCCCGGCTTCATTCTGCGTGCTCGGCTGGGGAACAGCAGCCATCGTTGGAGGGATGCTGCTCTCACGGTGATGCCAGAAGTACAAGAGACTGTGGACAGACACATTGTCACTTCAGCTCACATCTGGTTGACCAAAGCAAGGCTGTGACTGAACTACTCAGGGGCAGGAAGTCTCCTCTGCCTTAGTGGGAAGTACTGCAAAGTTGTAAGGTCAGGTCCAGGGATACACAGAATTAGAGGCAATTACTTCATCTATGACTTAGGAACCCACTTTCCGTCTTCCAATGTAGTGACTTGGCTTCCGGCCTCTGGCTGCCAAGGGGCTCCCCCCGATACTTCTCCCCAGATGTAGATGGAACCCCATGCCCATGATGACCCTTCCTCCACCTCCTTCCACACCACACTCCCTGTGAACACCACCATCCCTTTGGTTTGGGCTCTCAGCTTCCTGGAAGACAGGGCCTAAAACTATGAATCACTGAGAATTAATACTTCTGTTGAGATATTTGCAGGCTAGTCTGGGACTATATTTACTCAAATCAGTGAGTCTTTAACGATGTAGGCAGTGTGAACAGTATTTGGAGGCTCTCTTTATTGTCATCTGTATGTTGATAAACAGGAGCTGGGGCCAAAGATGTTTTTCCCACAAGGAGCCCATTAGGGCACTGGTCTGGGAGTCAGGACCCTTGGAGTGGCTTAAGCACTGTCAGGTCACGTTTAGAAAAGTTTCTCCCCATCTCTGGGCTGTAGTTCTTCATGGGTAGAGTAGGTAATCACGCTAATGATTGCTACACCTCCCAATGGCCCTGAGATGTTGTGGTCCTGAATCCTCACACTGTCCCTGGTTGGGCAGCAGTTGGTCCTGCTTTCAATTGCTGTGTCTACTGACTTTTCCAGTTGCCGACTCTTGTTCTCTGCCAAGAATGCTGACTTCCATAAAAAGGGTTTCAGTGTCTACTTTTCCCAGAAGGTGTGGCCTGTAGAGATCTCAGAGTGGACTGGGCCATGCATGAACACTCCCTGACCAAGAATCCCATTGACCTTCCTCAGGCTGGAAGAAGGCCTCGCTGGGCATCAGTGCCATGTTGCAAACTCAAGTCAAACTCAGTTAGATCCTGGCCACATTCCAAGGCAAGTTCAGGATTCCCCCCAAGGCACTGGGCTTTGGCTTGCGGGGCTTGTGCCCATCCCTGCTACATGCACTCAAGTTTCACAACAGTGGTGTTTATTTTCTGCAAAAAACTCTGGGCTTTTCTTTTCCAGGAACCAACTTAGCTAACATTTATCAAGAATGATTTGCTGCTGGTTTAGAAGTTCATATTTGGAGAGAAGAATGTTTCTGTAAAGGGCCCGGAAATAGCTGGAGAAAACAATCCGTTGGGTTGCTCGCCTTGAACAGTGATGTAAGCAGGCAGAATGATTCATGGCTCCTGGGGAAGATGGCTGCTGCAGGGCCTCACCTGAGAAGCACCTTCTAGGAGCATTTGCCAGGGTCAGGGTATCTGCGACAGGTGGGAACTAGATGGAAAGAGATTTGGAGAGGGATGTTGGGAGAAAAAGTTTTGGGGGGGTACTGAAGGATGCAGGCACTCTAGTCAGACAGGTGGATGCTGGAGGTGGGTAGATTCAGACATAGACCACCAGGGAGGAGGGAAGGAGGGAAGCCTGCCCTGATAGAGCATCTATCAGAATGGGGCTCTTGCAAATTCATCAGCCTCTAGTCTGTGACTCATGTCTTCCTCTCCCATCATAAACACTGAGCATGAGCACCTACCATGTGACATGCACTGTGTGAGACTCTAGGTGTCTAAGTGAATATGATCCTTGAGATCACGAAGGTTACTGTAATTGTGAATTCTACATAGTACAACTGATGTGATACTGATAGAGGTCTGATCATATGCTGGGTGAATGAGTAATCTTCTTTTCTCACCCTTAAAGAGAGGAATCATACTGTCCACATTTTATACAGAAGGAAATTGAGTTTCTGAGAAGTTGAATAACTTGCCTTAGCTTACAACTAGTACAGAGGGGTTCTGGGAGAATTACCCATTAGACCTGCACAGGCTGTTGGAATAAAGTGAACCACACAACCAATTTTAAGTATTCTACTAGCCACATTAAAAACAGTAGAGAGAAACAGGTGAAATCAATTTCAGTTTTATTTAACTGAATATGTCAAAATATTATCATCTCAATGTGTAATCTATATAAATATTTTTAATGAGCTTCATTATTCTTTTTTTCTTTTTGCATTAAATCATTGAAATTGGGTGTGCATTTTACCCTTAACAACACATCTCAACTGGGACTTGCTGCATTGCAGGTGCTCTGCAGTAACATGTGTCTGTGGCATTCATACCGGATAGTGTAGTTTTAGAGGCACCACAGCGTTTTATGGAGGCTGGGCCTGCCATTCCTGAGAAACGCCCTTGTCAGAGTTGGCTTCAAGGGCAAAGTGCCTCTGGAGCTGGACTTCAGGACACAAATCCTGCACCACCTAGTTTAAACTGCAGGGGGTACCCTTCTCCCTATGGTACTCCTGGGAGCCTCAGTGACCCTGGGGGTTAGCCAGGCTGAGAAGGAAGGAAAGGTGTGCCCCCAGAGAGAATGATTATAGGGTGAGGGCACAGATCCCCCAGCACGGCTGCCTGTTGAGGGAACTGCAGGCACCTGCCATGGGGAGAAGGGATGGCAGGGGTTAGATTGGGGAGGAGGGAGAGAGGTTATGGCAGACCTCACGTGTCCCTCACCCCAAGGAGGCTGAGCTTCCTTGTGATTGTCCAGAGTTTGCTTTTCAGTGGACAACTCAGGCAGCCACAAGCAAGCTGGGTTGGAGGGTCCAAGACTGAGAGGCGGGAAGGAACTCTCACATGAGCAGGAAACAAATGTTGAGGGATGAGGCTCGAGTGTAGGGTGGGTAGGACGCATGCGCATGCTGCAGAGAGCCCCAAGACTGAACTCAGGTGGATCATATTGGAGTGAAGGTGAAGGAAGAATCCAGCAGGCCCCTGTCTGCAAAGTTATGTGACTTTTCTGCAGAAATCCCCAGCCACCTGGGGCAGAAGTGGGGGACCAGGACTTTGGAGCACATCACGTCTACTTCACAGAACTTCACTGATTTGACACCAAGAGGCAGCCAAAAGTATCTCTTCCTCTGCCCTCTTATCTCCCTCCAGTTCCAATAAATGTGCCTATTTCTTCCCATTGTTATTTCACATTTAGCCACAAGTCCTGGTTCTAGTCACACCAAAGCACTACCTCTGCTGTGAAGGGCTTGAGATTCTGCATTTCCTACAAATTCCCAGCAGCCTTTGCTGCTGGTGTGTGAACCGCACTTGAAGCATGAGGGGCCAGAGCTGGGGTCTTCAGCCTTGGCCACTCAGCACAGAAGTATCTGGAGAGACTGAAATGTCTGATGCCTAGGCTAACTCCACACCAATTAAAGCAGAACATCTGGAAATGGGACCTAGCCTCAGTCATTTTTTAAAATTTCTGCTTCTGGGGCACCTGGGTGGCTCAGTTGGTTAAGCATCCAATTTCAGCTCAGGTCATGATCTAATGGTTTGTGTGTTCGAGCCCAGCATCAGACTCTCTGTTGTCAGCACAGAGCCTGCTTTGGATCCTCTATCTCCATCTCTGTCTGCTCTTCCCCTGCTTACATGTGTGCACTCTCTTTCTCTTTCTCTTTCTCTCTCAAAAATAAGCAAACATTTTGGGGCACCTGGGTGGCTCAGTTGCTTAATCACCTGACTTCAGCTCAGGTCCTGATCTCATAGTTCACAAGTTCAAGCTCTTCATCGGGCTCAGTGTTGACAGCTCAGAGCCTGGAGCCTGCCTCAGATTCTGTTTCCCTCTCTCTCTGCCCCTCTCCTACTTGTACTCTTCCTCTCTCAAAAATAAATGAAACATTAAAAAATTTAAATATAAACATTAAAAAGATTTCTGCTTCTGCTCACTTGGAATCCAGCCACATGGGAAGAAGTCTACACTAACTAGCTGGAGGATGAGACACCAACGTCAAAAGAGAGGCCACAGGAAAGAGAACGTGAGCCATCCCACCGAGGGCTCAGACACGTGGGTGAGCCCAGCCAGCCCCAGGCCAGCTGCTCCAGCCCACACCACACAGAGCAGTGATGAGCTGTCCCCACGGAGCCGTGCCTGGATTCCTTACCCACAGCATCATGAGTTGTTGCTGTTTTGTTTTAAGCCAAATGGTCTCTGTTTGTAAGCCAGTAAACTTGGAGTGATTTGTTATGCAGTCATAGCTAACTGATGTGCCATGAGAGTGGGACCTGCGCTGGTTTATAACCCCTAGATAATTAGCATTTGAGTTGGGATTCAGAGAATACTGGAGAAATGCTGAATGCCAGGGAAAGGCCCAAGTGAAGAATCACAGTGTTGTCCAGGCCACTTAAAGTCAGGAAGTGGAGATTTATTGTTTGGACATATATTCAGGAAAAAATCAAAGCAAAATAGGCAAGGCTCCCTCCTTCCCTGGAGGAGAGGTCATTCTTCTACTGGTCTCTGTTGACTCTGTCTTCTGTTTCTCCCTGCTCAGTGCTTTCCTTGTGGTTCTAGCCTCCAGACGTGGCTCTGCCACTCTGAGCAGTGATCAGTGAGGGGTAAGTGGCCTCAGGGGTCTCCTTGCAAGGTGCTCATCTTGGCTTCCTGTGTCCACCTCTGTGCTTCTCCCGGGGTCTATGGCTCACCTGTCATTGCCAAAGACCCCAGGACTGGGGCCTCAAACTTCCCTGAAGGTGAGGGACTGTTGAGTGCCTCAAGGTGGCCTGGGGAAGGAACACCCTCAAGTCCCAGATTGATTTGGAGAGGGCCAGTGCAAGCAGCAGCTCTTGGCCAGATAGGCCTGACCCTGCTCTGGGACATAGGCACAGCTTGGGGATGTGGTGTTAAAGATATGGTTTTAGTTCCTCTCAGGGGCTCCTCTCTGGACCCCAATGCCTGCTGCTGCCTCCAGAAGCATCTCTCCTAGCCATGAGGAGCAATGCCCCAAGGGCTGGGCTTAGGGATGGAGGGGTGGGATCTGCCTGTCCTCCACCCCTTGTCTTATGTGAGTGGACACGGAAGGCAGTCCTCGAGAAAATGTTCCCTCGGACCCTCCCTGGTGCCCAGCTAGTGCCAGACGCAGGGCTGTGTGCAGGGTGGACATATGAAGACCTCCTGGGGACACAGAGGCTATTAGGTGGGACTGCTCAAAGTGGCCCACAAGCTGGTGCCAGGCCATCAGCTTTTTGGTACCAGTAGGTGACAAGATAAGCATTTAGGAACTTTCATGGCACTTCATCACTGCTGCAACATCCATACCTGCGACTTTGTACTTGGCAAAGGTTCACATTGGGCTGGAAATGAAATAAAGCAAAAACCATTTCATACTTATGAAGCGGTGAGATAGGCATTCAGTCCCCCAGTGTTCCAGCTGGTTCCCACGCCAGCCCTTCCCTCTCTGGGACCCTTCTGTCTCAACGGCTCTCATAGTGTGGCCTGCCCGCCAGCCGAGTCAGCAAGATGTGGGAACGCATTAGAAAAACACTTATTCTCGGGTCCCTCCTGAGACCCACTGCATCAGGACTGCTGGGCCCAGTAGCCTGCTTCCACAAGTCTTCCAGAGCATTCTTAAAAAGAAAGAAAGAGCATTCTTTCTTAAAAATGGCCTGATAGACACTTTAATGCTTTGTTTCCTTTGAATGGGTCACTCTTCTCTGCAACCATATTCTAAGCTCCTTGAGGGCAGAGGCCCAGAATTCTCCACCTGCCACATCTCGCACAGTTCTGAGCCCAGCGTTGAGATAGGAGCTGAAGAAACCAACCACCAATATGTTCTGTCTTGTGATTGCTGTGCCCATTTTACAGCTGGGCAAACCAAGCAATAGAAAGAATACAGTAAGACTGATTTTAGGACCAGACCGTGAAAGAATTGGGATGAAAATTCTCTTCTTTCTCCCTGGCATCATTTGCGCCAGGAGCCTAGAATTAATTCCCTTCAGAGCCCCCTCTTCTCTATTTCACAGTCCCCTATCCTTTCCAAAGTCCATGCTCACCCGTTTTGGCATTTTGTAGGGCCTGCTGGGTCTTTTAACTTTATTTTTTAATTATTTTTTATTAATAGTTTATTGTCAAATTGGTTTCCATATAATACCCAGTGCTCTTCCCCACAAGTGCCCTCCTCCATTACCACCACCTCCTTTCCCCCTCCCCCTCCCCCTTCCAATCCTCAAAAAGTTGAGCGTCTCCCAGAAGGAAGTGACCAGCTCTGTGGGCAGTTTGAATACTCAGAGAAACCTGACCTCTGCAGATGCCATTGCTTGCTGCAGACCAAACAGAGGCAACTTGGGGCATTTCTCACATGACAAGACACCAAAACTGTCTGTTCTACAGCTGTCCACTGGCCCCAAGGCCATTAAGTGGTATTGTGGCATATCTCCTCAGAAGTCTCGAAGAGTCTGACCACCCCTGTCCTGGTGGTGGCAGAAACTTCGATGGCAGGGCCAGGGGTGGGCCCCTGTGGCCTTGCTGCCCCTGTGGGGTCAGATCTGGGGGAGTGACTGCTCTGTCTTGCTCTGGGTCTTGAAGCTCTGGCCTGCTGATGGCCTGTCGAAGGGAGGGAGGGAAGGAGGGGTTTGGAGAGAGTAGCCAGCACATTTCCCGTACTTGCCAAATAAGAAGCTACCATAACGCAAGTCAGGACGTGGCCCGGGACAGACATATGGAGACAGCTTGCTTCTGTGCTGAGGACCATGGCACTGCCCTGGGTCCTGACCCCATGTTCTCACTTCTTCCTCTCTGGGAAGAGCATGTCTTGGACCTTGGCATGTCATGGCCACCCCCAAAACCCCTGTGGTCAGCACGGAAGAGTAAGCTAGTGAGCTGCCTCTGAGTGGGCAGAACTCAGGGGAGGCTCTATGCAAACCGGCCTTCCTGGCCAGGCAGTGATTGTGTCCTATTCCTCCAGCTCCTTCACCTCTGCACGCCTCCCTGCTGTTAAAAGATGATGCTCTGTGACTCCAAGCATTTTGGAGGAGGTAGCACCTAAAAACAAGTCTTCTTTTTTTTTTTGTCCCTCCTGCTCTGTTTATTGTGGAACAGACTCAGGACACTAAGTACTGCAGGGTACTGTGACTCACTGCTCACTTGACACTGCACCCTTAAATAAAAGGTGACTCCTGCTCAGTTTGGAGCTCACCTCCTGCCCTCACCTTTCTACTAGGTCGTAGCTCATGTGCCTGCTGCTATTCCTCCTACATGCCAGGCTCCTGCCCACCTCGGGGCTACACAGTGCTGTTATGTCTGCCGGGGTTGTTCTGTGCTCATCTCTCCATGCCTGGATTCTTTGTCCTATTTGGGTCCGAGCTCACACGCCATCTCCCCAGAGGTGATCACATCTCATGACCACATACTGTGTCACCTGCCTTCCTTCCTGTGGCCCTTGCACTTCCCTGGCCCTGGGCCCCCTCTCTTCCACCCTCTCCTTTATTTCCTTCCTGGAACTAGCCACCCTCTGCCTTTAATTCCACCTTTGTGAGAACGCTTACTGCTGTCTACCTCCCTGAGATGAACACTCCACAGAAGAGGGACAGCGTCTGGCTGTTCCCTCCTGGATCCCAGTGACTTTATCCATGGCTGGCATCCTGTGAATGTCAGTGGAGTACATGATGAGTTTGGAGACAAGAGGCTATATTAGCTTTCTGTAGTTTAAATAAATTACCACAAACTTGATGGCTTTAAACAAAATAAATTTATTCTCTCACAATTCTGAGGTGCAGAAGTTCGATGTTTCACAGGGCAAAGGTATTGGCAAGACCACATTCTCCCTGAGGACCTCCAACATGCTCTTAGTCTCTTCCAGCTTCTGATGGCTGCTGGGCCTTATCACTCCAATATTTGCCCCCATCTTCACACTGCCTTTTCTCTCTGATAAAGATACATGTGATTGCATTTTAGGACCCACCAGGGATAATCCAGATTAGGCGATTCCTCTCAATATTCCTAATTTAATCACACCATTTGCCACATAAGGTCATATCTGCAGGTTGCAGGGATTAGGAGTTGGAAATAGGAGCTGAGGTCACCATTCTGCTCACAGCAGATGGAAATCATAATATGGCTTAGTTCATTGCACAAAATTGTTGGCAAGGTCCAAGGACATTTGCAATAGGATATGCATTGAAACTGAACAATTCCTTTCAAATTTTTGTTCTTAGTGACTTCTAGAAGAATTCAAGATGCAACATAAAAGTGAGTTGTTGCACTATCAGGATGCTTGCTTCCATGCATGTCACCACTGAAGTATGGGACGGTGCGAGGGGAATTTGTTCTGGCCTTGTTCTCCTGGGTGTTCTGGCCTGGCAGCCTCTGTTGGTGTCACAGCCATGCTTTGAGAATAGCAGCTGCTTGAACTTATGGGCATTTTGCTGAAAAATGAGGCAAGACTGGAACAATCTGAGGGTTGTAGCCTGCTCACAATGTTGCAAATTCAGCAAAGATCACCAAATTTGCTTTGTGTGCAGAAATGCCATTCCCTCTCTGGCAGGAAGCTCACAGTATCTTTCCAATAGGAGAATCCGGTGTTCTACTTAATGGCAGAGGTGAAGGACAGACAGGCAGGGAACCGAAGGCTGTGGGAGGGAGGTCAGAGGAGAGAATACAAAAGATTACTGTAGGGCTCTTCCTGGTTCCAACTGGAATAGCTAGGGAGTTTTAAAGTCCTGACACCTGGGCATTACCCCAGAGCTTCTGATGTAATTGGTCTGGGTGTGCCCTGGGCAGCAGAGAGATTTTAAAGCTACCTGGATCATTCTAATGTGCTCAAGATCTCTGTGCTTAACTAACTAGAACCAGGCTATAACTCGACACAGTCACGGTGAGCATGATGGTTTCAGGCTTGAGGGTTCAGCCAGGTCATTGGATGGGGAGAAGGAAAGTTGGGGAGTTCCTTGGGTGATTTATGTATAAAGTCCCCAGCTACTGGGGCGACTGGGTGGCTTAGTTGGTTAAGCGTCCATCTCTTGATTTGTCTCATGGTTTGTGAATTCAAGCTCCACATCAGACTCTGTGCAGACAGTGCAGAGCCTGCTTGGAATTCTCTCTCCCTCTTTCTCCCTATCCCCCACCAAATAAACAAATAAACTTATAAAAAAACCCCACACAGCTCCCCAGTTGATGTGTGTATAAAACAGGAGCACCCCAGCTTTCCCGAGCTTTCTGGTATTTGTGGAGTTGATGTGATGACCCTTGGTTTAGCCTCCCAGACCTTACTGAGGTCCCAACACAGATCAGTGCTTCTCAAACTTTAGAGTGCATATGAATCACCTGGGGATGTTGTTCCAGGGAAGATTTGGATTTGATAGCTCTGGGGTGGGGTCTGAGATCCTAGATTTCTCAAAACCCCCAGTGCTGCTGGCCCCATTTTAAGGAGTAAGAAGCACAAATGTGGTCCGCTTTAGCAGCCCACTGCCATCAGGCTTTGCCCAGGAACCTTCTGGAACTCAGCGGAGCTACTTCTGGTTGGGATTTCGATGGCCCCTGGAGATGTCAGTGCGGTCAGTGTGTAACAGTGTTACACCACCTGGTGCTGTGCCCTGGTTTTCTCAAAGGTGCTCTCTTGAGCCATGGGTCTCAACTTTGGCTGCACACTAGAATCATCTGAGGAGCTTTAAAAAACATGGATGCCTGAGTCCTACCCCCATAAAATCTGGTTTGCTTCATCTAGGGTTTGGCCTGTTCACTGGGATTGTTAAATCTCCCCAGCCAGTTCTAACATGACACCGAGACCGAGAACACTGGCCTTGAGCAGAGGTTCTCCAGTGCAGGACCAGGGCAGAAACCAGCAGAGTCTCCTAGGAGCTTGGGAGAAACGGGAATTCTCAGACCCCACCCAGACTCACTGAGTCAGGGAGCTGGGGTGAAACCCGCCACCCTGTGGTCTGACCGTGTTCCATGTTATTCCCATATACCCTGACTTGCACGATATGGAGGCAGCACAAATCTTGTTTGTAACAGCCACTGCTGAGGACGTGTGTGGGATGGGTGTGGGGGCCCGGCTGTGTCTTCTTGGGAAGCCCTGAGCAAAACCAGTTGTTCCTGAAGGGGGCAGGAGACTGTGGGGGTGATTCAGCAACCTTACTAGGCCCCCACATTTGGGGGTTGGCTGCACTGGCTGCCTCCGCCGGCCACCTTCCAGCCCCGGATGCACCAGCTATTTAAAGTCTCAGTTGAATAATATTTTCCATCAATGGAGCAGACTTTACTTAGAAGTCCTTTGGGGCTCCCAGGGGTCATGTTTCTCAGCTTATCTATGACTGTTTGGACCCGAGTCCCTGGGACAGATTACTTATTTCTGGTTTCTCCCCTCCTAATTGATGCTTAATTGAAGGGAAGGGGGAAGAGAATGACCTGGAATGTCCCTGCCTTTGCAGGAGGCTCCCAGGGCTCATGTAGCATTCACAACCCCTCATCCCCTGAGAAAGGGTGGCTATGAGGGAGGATGAGCAATTGCCCAAGTTCACACTGCCCATCCGTGACAGCCTCAGGTCTCAAATATAAATCTCTGGTCCAGCGGGCTCATTGTCCTGCCCCTCCCTCACTGTGTTTTAGGGGCCGTGTTCTTCCCTCACAGGCTGTGATCCTGCCATCCCTGGGGACTGATTTCAGACTGAAGTTTGGGTGATTAACTACTGAATGACAGGAAGTCCCTCCCTGCTATCTAAGGTATGAGTAGGGTCTGCAGAACACATCCCGAGAGGCATGGCACCCATCAGCTTTCCTGAGCGGGACAGGGAGAAGCCCAGACTCCCCCTTAGGCTCTTGGCAGAGCTGGCTAATAGGCCCTCTCCCCACATCCAGGACCAGTCAGTTTAGGTACCCGAGGCAGATGGCCTGCTTTCTGACACCCTCAATGAGACATCGTCTGCTTGCAGGATCACTGTCTTTGGGTGGCACCTGGGACACTGGCCGTGAGCTGGAGGCGTCCTCTTAGGTACAGCTCCTGCAGGGAATGGTGTGGGCAGGGGGGCAATTGGCCTTCCATATCGTCAACAAAGTTCTCGGCCAGTCCCATGGGAGCTTTGGCCCATCCTGAATAAAAGCATGGGGGCTTGTTATGTACTTGTGCTCCCACTGTTGCCAAATTCGGGAAGCATGTGAATCTGGGTGAGGAGAGGTGCATGGTGGGGGTATCTGCCAGCCAGCTCTCGGGTGGCTAAGTGAGCACTTGCCCTGGCCTGATGGAGGGGTCCAAGTGGGAACATAACACCCACCATAGTCACATGCCAGTGAGCCAAACCCAATCCAGGCCAGCCTAAGGGGCTGTGTCTCTTGAGGAAGCAAAGCCGGCGTGAACATGAACGAGGCCTGAAAGTACTTGGACTTCAATAAGTCAATACTCACTAACTATGGGGCCTGAGGAAGGCTACACAATCTCTCTGTGACCCAATTTTCTTGACTGTAAAATGGAAATACTATTGGCATTTATTTTCAATGTGAGGATGAAAGGACTATCATGTGGAAAGAATTTAACTCAGTGGTTGGCAAAGTGCTTACTAAACTGCATTTTGTTCCTGGAAAGGGTTTTGTATGCTGAGGAAATTCCCTGAGCATAGAGAATGCCAAGTTTGAGGACAAGTATGACTTTGGGGTGAGAGAAGATCAAGAGGGTGTGCCACTTCCTGGCACACACACACATGCGTGCACATGCACACACACACTCTCACCCCACAGGGAAAGATTACCATGGCAAGAATGTGGAGAATAATAGCAGTCAATGCTCAGAGTTTCTACATGAACTTGTGAAGCCCCACCAGGAGGTTGGGAATCCCAGGGAAGGCTACCCACAGGTAGGGTATTAGCGAGGCTCCTCAGCAGTCAGATAAACATATGGAAGGGTTCTGAGGTGTCCCACCAAGCCTCCTGGAAGTCTTCTGGGCTGCTGAGATACATGCAGATTTGATAGTGTCCCCAGTGAGGAGGACAAGGAGCATGTGGACCGTCAACCCAAGCCTTCTGGGAACATGGCAATGGCTGAGAACCAGGCGGGAGGACATGTAGCTCCAAAGACACTGGAATAGGCACATGCTGACCATAATCTTGAGAGCTCCTGCTGATACCTCGATGCTGGGTGTGCCTGCCTCCTCATCCCCTCAGTAACCAGTTTTATAAGCAACCCTCCACCCACCCCACCCCCACCCCCGAGAAACGGAAGGAGAGGGAAAAATTCAGCTTCAATCTGGAATGACCAGGTTTACTCTCATGGAGGAGAATTAAGCTTCCTCACCCCCAGCAGGAGGAATGGGGATAAAAAGTAATGACTGAGTTACATTGTTGTAGAAAAAGGGTTGCATGGGTGTCTGAATTCTGGACCTGAATGTTCACACCTCTTTAGGGCTCTTGAAATTCATCACTTACTTGGCATTCCCACTTCTGAAGGTTTCTACAGACCACATCCAAGGGTTAGAGAGCAATGCATTTCGAAGACGAGAAGGCATATACAGAGGAGTATTATATGAATGTTGACATGCTGTACAAATGTAAGAGATGGGGATAATGATAATGCACAGAATTCGTCCAGAGAGAGAAAAACGTTAAATGCAGAAGGCACTAAGAGGGGATTATCCTGAAAGGAAATTCCTAATGCTACTTCAAATTGTCTCAGGTACTATGCCATGTAAAGTCCTAAAAATCGCTTCCTGTCACTGCTATATATGGCATAATGCAAGTGATTAAATAGCTCTTGAGTCAGTCATATTGGCTAATTCTTATAATTGAAGAGCTTTTTTTTTTTTTTTAAGCCCTTAGAGACTGCCTTGGGAAGCTTCCAGCAGGTGATAGTCTCCATACCCAACATAAGCCTGTCAAAATCCAAATGTATTTACAATGTTAGACTATCATGTTTCCAAATGCAACTTTCCTTTCCTTGGTTGATTGGTATTTGGGTTGTATCCAGATATTTGCAATTGTGAATAATGCTGCTGTGAACATTCACGTGTTTGTGTGGCTATAATGTTTTCATTTCTCTTGGGGATATACCTAGGAGTGAGATTGTCAGATCATATGGTAATTCTATGTTTAATCCTTTGAGGAACTGCCAGACTGGTTTCAAAGTGGCTGCACTATTTTACATTCCCTTCGGCAATAAATGAGAATTCTGATTCTTCACATCCTTGCCAATACTTATTGCCTGACTTTTTTTATTAGAGCCATCCTAAGTGAGTGAGTGTGAAATGGTATCTTATTGCAGTTTTGGTTTACATTTCCCTAATGACTAATGATGTTGAGTATATTTTTGTGTGCTTGCTAACCTTTTGCACATCCTCTTTAGAGAGATGTCTGCTCAAGATTCTTGCTTATTTTTATTTATTTTTATTTTATATTTAAGATTTTATTTTTAAGTAATCTCTACACCCGATGTGGGGCTTGAATCTACAACCCTGAGATCAAGAGTTGCAGGTCCCACCAACTGAGCCAGCCAGGCACCCCTTTTGCTTATTTTTAAAGTTAGGTTGTTTTCTCTTTAAGTTGTTGGGTTCTTATATATTCTAGATACAGGTTCCTCATCAGATATATGACTTGGAAATATTTTCTCCCAACCCTTGAGTTACTTTTTCATTCTCTTGAAAATGACCTTTGAGAGGCTCTTGGGTGGCTCAGTCGGTTAAGTGTCCAACTTCAGGTCATGATCTCTCAGTTCATGGGTTTGAGTCCCGTGTCATTCTTTGTGCTGACAGCTCAGAGTCTGGAGCCTAGTTCAGGTTCTGTATCTCCCTTTCTCTCTATCCCTCTGCCTCTCACACACTCTCTCTCAAAAATAAAAAAAAAAACATTAAAAAAAAAGAAAAAAAGGAAAATGATCTTTGATACACAAAAAGTTTTTAATTTTGATGAAGTCTGATTTATCTATTTTTTTTGGTTGCCTGTGCTTTTGGCATCATATTTAAGAAACCACTGCCAAATCCAAGGTCATGCAGATTTGCTCCTATGTTTCTTACTGAGCATTTTATAGACTTCTTAAATTTACGTCTTTGATCCATTTTGGGTTAGCTTTCATATATGATGTGACTTCATTCTTTTGCATGTGAATATCCAGTTGTCCCAGAACCATTTTGCTGAAGACTCTGTTTTTTTCTATTCAATGGTCTTTGGCACCCTTGTTAAAAACCAGTTGACCATAGATGTATGGGTTTATTTCTAGACTCAGTTCTATACTGTTGATCAATATGTCTCTCTTTATGCCAGCACCACACACTGTTTTCATTACTGTTGACTTATAGTAAGTTTTTAAATCAGAAAATGAGAGTTCTTAAAAATCTTCCTTTCCACTCAAGATAATGTTGGTTATTCTGGGTCCCTTGAAATTCCATTTGAATTTTAGGATCAGATTTTCCATATCTGCAAAACATTCCTTGGAATTTTGTTAGAGATGGCACTGCATATGTAGATCATTTTAGGAAGTATTGCCATTACATCTTCCGATCCATGAACGTAGGATTTCTTTCCACTTATTTAGGCTTCTTTTAATTTGTTCAGTTACGCTATCTTTTACAATTATATACTAACCTTAACTGGTGGTTTTAGTTTGTTTGGATACAAATTACTGTGTCTGTGGTCACTTGCATTTGGCATGAAGAACTATTATAAGTATTTTTTGTAAGGTGATCTACTAACAACAAATTTACTCAGTTTTTAATCTGAAAATGCCTTCATTTTGCCTTATACCTCCCTTATTTTGGAAATAAAGGTTTGGTGTCTTAGGATTCTTGGTTGACTTGTTTTGTGTTTTTAGTACTTCGAGTGTGTTATCTTACTGCCTTCTGACTTCCATGTTTCTAATGCAAAGTCAACTATTAATCTTATTGGTTCCCTTGTAAGTAATGAATCCTTTTTTTTCTTGTTGCTTTCAGCATTTTTACTCTGATTTGTCTATTTGTGGATCTCTTTATATTTATTCTACTTGGAGTTTGTGAACACTCTTGGTGTGTAGATCAATGTTTTTCAATACATTTGGGAGGTTTTCAAAATTATTTCTCTGAATGTTTTTTCTACCCCTTTCCCAGTTTCTTTACTTCCAGTATTTTCATTACATGTTTGTTGGTATTCTACCTTTCTGTGAGACATTTATTTTTCTTCATTTTTCTTTTCTTGCTCTTCTTTGGACTGTGCAATCTTTATCAATCTATCTTCCAATTTGCTAATTCTTTCTTCTGCCAATTCCAAGGTACTGTCAAGTCCCTCTGGTGCGGTTTTTGTTTTAATTATTGTACCCTTCAGTTATGGAATTGCCACTTGCTTTTTTATTATAATTTCTATCTCTCAATTGGCATTTATTTATTGGATGCAACATTGCCATCATACATTCCTTTACTTCTTTAATCATAGCCTCCTTTATTTCTTGAACATAATGGCTAATTTGAAATCTTATTCTTTTAAATCTGACTTCTGGTCTCTCTCAGGCAGTTTCTGTTGCCTGTTTTGTTTTGTTTTTCTGGTGTGTGGGATGTATGTTCTTGTTTCTTTGAATGCTTTATATTGTTTTGTTGGAAACTGGGCACTTTAGGTAATATACTGTCGCAATTCTGGATATTAATCTCCCTTCTCCAGGGCTTGCTATTATCATAACCTTGTTTACCTATTTAATGACTGGCTGGACTATTTTAGTGAAGTCTATTTCCCTCTCTTCCTCCCCCACCTCTCTATAGTGTGAATGAAAACTCTGAAGGTGTTTCTTGGGAACATATTCTCGGGGAAGCCCACAGTCACCCAGGAGTGACACCAGTTTTGTATAATTTCAATTCATTCTTAACCTTTGTTAGGCTTTGTATAACTTAGGATTTGGTGTGCCTTTATGAATGTTCTTTGTGCATTGGAAAAGAGTGTTGTATGGGAATGTTCTATAAATATTTATTAAACCCAGTTGTTTGATGTTGTTTTCTCCTTTTTAATTTTTTTGTTTATTTTATTTTTGAAAGAGAGAGAGAGAGAGAGACAGAGAGTGAGTGGGGGAGGGGTAAAGAGAGAGGGAGACACAGAATCCAAAGCAGGCTCCAGGCTATGAGCTGTCAGCACATATCCTGAAACGGAGCTCAAACCCACAAAGTGAGATCATGACCCACCTGGTTTGAAGTCAACACCTAACCTACTAAGCCACCCAGGTGCCCCATTGGTGTTTTTCAATTCTTCTCCATCTTTGATGATTTTCATTCTACTAGTTTTATCAGTGACAGAGAGGAGTAGTGTGGTCTACAACTACACTTGTGTCTATTGGTCCTTTCTGTTCTGTTTTTGCTGACTGGTATTTTGATGTTGTTATTTGCTGAGAATTATTTGGAATTAATACATCTTCCTGATGAATCTACTTTGTTCTAAAGTCTACTTTGATATTAATAGAGACACTCCTTCTTTCCTTTAACGTTTACATGAAATATCTTATTCCATCCTTTTGTTTATAACCTACCTATATCATTGTATTTATCCAGTGGATAGCATATAGCTATGTACGTGTTTGTTTGTTTTTCCTATCTGTTGTGACAATATCTCTCACATTTAATTGATGTGTTTAGACCACTTACATTCTATGTCATCATTGGAATGTTGGATTTTCTTAGGTGTCTCATTTTATTATTTTTTTGCTCAATCCTTCTGTTTTATCATTCCTCTTTTCCTAGTTCCTTGCCTTCTTTTGGGTTATTTCAACATTATTTAATACGCCATTTTCATTTATCGATTTTTTGACTCCATATTTTTGCTTAGATATTGTAGAGGCTACTCTAGATTGCAGCATACATACTTAATTCTTCACAGTTCCTTAGAATCAATATTTTACTACTTTTGGTGAAATATAAAAATTTTTTACTACTATATAGATCTTCCTCTTTATGTGGTAGTTATCTTATGTATTACATTTACATACATTGAAAACCCCTTGAGAAAAATTGTAGTTAGTTCAGTTCTCAACGACTATGATATATTTTATGATCAGATTCATGCATGTATAGCTTGTGGCTAAGCTCAACAATCATAACCAAATTATGTGGTCACTTTCCTGAGTTCTACTTTGTCTGCAACCTCCAAGTACTCTCTGTTCTCCTAGGAACGCCCCCCCCCCCCCCCACCACCATTTCAGTCCTCAAGACAGAAACCTGGCACTTTATCCCACTTGGCCACATCCTTCCCCCATGTACACCTTGTCTTTGTGGCAGGAGCACAGAGAGAAAAGAAGCAATGGAGGTTCACCCCTCCTACTTGGTAAAAGGCGAAAGATTTATACGATCTGAAGAGAAACTAGAGTATTGCGCCTCCTACTTGAGATGGCAAATCCTCCAATAGGTGAGAAAAAGTTTTCTCTCTCAGAGTTGTGGGCTCCTGTAGGCCCTCATTGATGTTTCTGCTGGTGCCACCATTGGCATTAGATCATTTGAAGTTGGAGTGTGAGAGAATGGAAAGAAGAACAAAAAAGGAAAGATTCCATGCTCTCTTTGACTTTTAGGAGACCCCTTTTCCACTTTATAAAACTAGAGGCTTCCTCTAGAGCTGTTTTGTCCATACTGATACCCACATCCAGGTTTTAAACTGTAACTTAAGTCCATGCCAGAGAGTGCTGGAGGAAAATAAAATGGAATGTAACTGCCAGTTCAATTACACTTAAATTCTAGTCTTCTTCTCCAATCTGCTTGCTAGTGTTTATTTTTCAGGGCTCTCAAATAGATGCTCCATGTGACTGTACAGATTATAGCTGCACTCAGTGAAAGCAACATACTGGAACAGATTTACCCCATCTTACCCCAAACTGGGAACTTCTCTGGGTCCTTGTTTTTTTTTGGGGGGGGGATTTGGGGGCCACTCCCAAACCTCCCTAATCACCAAGAAGTACTCTTGTGACCCTCTTCCTTTTTTATTGCTATTTTACTCCTAAGGCAACAACTGTTAGATTCCAGGACAAAAATCTGTAGGTAAGCTCAACTGAAAGTATCACCAGCAGTAGAAACTCTGCTGCTCACAATGGAACAAAAGATCCAGACCCTTCCCCTATGATTGTTGGTTGGCCAGGCCCTAACTGAAACATTTGCTGAGCAAGATCACTGGCATAATACTAAAGGTGGAGGCGTTGGGGTGTGTGGCTTATTCAGTTAAGCATCTGACTCTTGATTTCAGTTCAGGTCATAATCCTGGGGTGGTGGAATCGAACCCCTATGTGAAAGAAGATTCTCTCTCTCCCTCTGTTCTTCTCACCTGCTCATGCTTGCTCTCTCTCTAAAAAAATTTTTAATAGTAGAAAAGTAAATAAATAAATAAATAAAGGTGGAGGCCTTCTTTACCCTCCACATTTATCATTTTAAATGGTGGAGGGCACTTACGGGGAAGAGCACTGGGTGTTGTATGGAAAACAATTTGACAATAAAATATTATGGAAAAAAAAGAATAAAAAATAGTTTATTTATTTTTGAGAGAGAGAGAAAGATAGAGTGTAAGCATAGGAGGGGCAGAGAGAGAGGGAGACACAGAATCTGAAGCAGTTTCCAGCTCGGAGCCATCAACACAGAGTCCAACGTGGGGCTCGAGGTCATGGACCGTGAGGTCAAGACTTGGGCTGAAGTCAGATGCTTAACTGACTGAGGCATTCCTACCATTTCTTTCTTTCTTTAAAAAAATTTTTTTTAATGTTTTTATTCATTTTTTTGAGAGACAGAGAGAGACTGTGAATGGGGGAGGGGCAGAGAGAGAGAGGGAGACACAGAATCCAAAGCAGGCTCCAGGCTCTGAGCTGTCAGCCCAGAGCCTGATGTGGGGCTCAAATGCATTAACTGTGAGATCATGACCTGAGCCGAAGTCTGCAGTTTAACCTATTGAGCCACCCAGGTGCCCCCTTACCATTTCTTTATACAGGTAATATGAACAGGATAAAGGTGATGATGAGATTAATTGAAATAATCTGCATGATCAGAATTATGAGAGAGAAATACTCAATATTTTTTAACTTACTAGCAATGTAATTGGTACAGCCTTCTTAGAAAGGAATTTGGAATAAAGTCAAAAAATGTTAAAGCATTTATACATACTTGGGAATTTATCCCAAGGAAATAACTCTAAAAATGAACCTATATACTAAAAAGGTACTTAAGAATTATCTCTAATAGCCACACATTGGAAATAATCCCAATGTACCCAAACTAGGGAACATTTCATTAAATTATGGTACATAAATAGTATGTTATGGAATGTAGTCATTTAAAATGAATATTTTGAATATTATGTAGGAAGATACAAAAATGAATCAGTTACCTATTGCCGTGTAATTTTAACACTTAACTATACCAGATTAAGTTTTTTTTTTAAAGGGACCTGAAACTATGAATGCTATCCAAATGAGAAGGATAGGAAAGGAAGCTTTAATAAAATATTGTTGAGGCCTATAATTAAATAAAAATGAAAACACTCATCATATTTGTACTTCACCCAGCATGTTAAAAAAAATCAAAACCTCCACCAGTAATATGTACTTTTATATTGCCACTTTATTCAATCCTTATTAATTTTAGTAGAGATTTTTGGGGAGGTGGTGTTTTTATGCAAGCATATAGTCTTCAAGTGAAATTAATTTTGCCCCATTAATATTAGTCCTGAGTATTTTGTCGTATAGCATTAGAAAAAAACCTCTAAAATAATGTTGAATAACAATAGTGATATCAGACAAGAATTTTCTATTTCAGAATCCTTAACATAATTTATTAAATGAGTAATGTAAAGGAGAAAATCAATGATTACAGCAAATCACATTTAGCAAATGCTAAAAAGGTATTATATACAATTTCACATTCAATCCTTATAAAAGTTCTAAGCATAATTGGAATAAGAGGGTACAAATAATGATATTTTCCTCAAACCAACAAACATCTCATTTTGTACACCACTACAAAAATATGTTCAAAATAGTCATTTAAAATGTCTCCATACCAAGGTGTCTGGCTGGCTCAGTCAGCAGAGCACGTGACTCTTACTTTCAGGGTCATGACTTTGAGCCCCATGTTGGGTGTAGAGCTTACTTTAAAAGAGAAAAAAAATAAAAGAAAGGAAAATAAAAGGAATGCATTTTCAGGGACACCTGGCTGGCTTAGTCAGAAGAGCATGTGACTCTAGATCTTGGGGTTGTGAGTTTGAACCCCATGTAAGGTGTAGAGATTAGTTAAATAAATAAAGAAATTAAAAAATTAAAATGACTCTGTACCATAACTTAATATTAATGTATCAAATTTAATGCATCTAGTTCAATAATTATTGTTAATTTTAATCTCCTTGAGAGTCCTCATTACCTCCTTTTTTTTTTTTTTCAATTTTCATCTTTTATGCCATGTCTGTGAACTCTATGCTTAAACCCAGGTCATAAAGACTTTTTTCTATAGTTTCTTCTCAACTTTTTATAGTTCCACATTTTACCCTTAAAATTATGATCCAATTTGAATTAATTTTTGTGTAAGGTGTGTGGCTTAGGCTGGTATTCAATTCTTTGCATGTAGATGTTACATCACCATTTTTTGAAGACTGTTTTTCCTCCATTGGATTGCTTTTGCAATTCAGTTTTGTTCCTTCAGTTTCTCAAATTTCAGCTTCTTAAAGTTTTGGTGAGTCTATTTTTGGATTCCCCTTTTGTTCTACTGCCTTAATGACCATAGCTTTATTAAATGTAAGCCTTAAAATCAAGTAGTGTGATTCCTCTAACTTATTCCTCTTTTAAAAAAATAGCTTCCTGCTGCCCTAAAAAAGCAAGCTATTCAAGAATATGTGGTGTATATACACAATGGAGTATTACATGGCAATGAGAAAGAATGAAATCTGGCCATTTGTAGCAAAGTGGATGGACCTCGAGGGTGTCATGCTAAGCGAAATAAGTCAGGCAGAGAAGGACAGATACCATATGTTTGCACTCATAGGTCTAACAGGAGAACAGGAGAAACCTAATGGAGGACCAGAGGAAGGGGAAGAGGGAAAG
>PJEM01014233.1:0-16521 GCA_004023845.1 Helogale parvula
GACTTCTCCCATCAAACTCCTTTGTTAATTACATCCCCTACACGGAAAGAGAAGTACTGGGTCTGACCTGGCCAACTCCAAAATCGAATTCCAATTTCAGTCCACAGTCTTGTGGCCAGTTCTAACACTGGGTAGTATGTCTTTCCAGAAGGCCCTCTGTGATCCTCCAAATCTCCCCATCCTACACTCATCCTTCTTGGTTTTGATGGAAGTGACTGTGACTTTTAGGCTTCTCTTTCAGCTTGGTGTTGGGAGGAACAGCAATCGCTTGGATAAGACAGACAAAGAGCCTACAAGGACCATTCCAGCTCCCACTCCAGGGAGCTCTCTGGGCCCAAAGCCCTTGGCTGACCCTCAGATTTGTTGGCTCTCAGGATCCTTACATAGACAGCCTGTCCGTTGAGATCAGCGCTAACAGAGGCAGCTGTGGGAGAGGTGTTAGGTACGGTATTTGTGCTTGTCTCGCTGATGTAAATCTTAGAGGTGGGGATTTTCAGTGCTCTGCTGGCCACCTGGGAAAAGACACAACGTCACTCTCAGGGAGGGGTTAGCATGGGGATTGGCTGCCTTCTCCTCAAGCAGGTTTCAGGTTCACCATTACAAGCAATAAAATAATTTTATAAGCTATAATCCTATTGATGATTCTTAAATCTGTCTCAATTTGAAATAGAACTTAATGGAGTGATTTTGTTGCATAAAAAAATTCATACACCAAATGGTGATTAACAGTGCTTTTACAGCTAACCTTCACCTTTTAAAAAAATCCAGTTTGGCCAGTCCATGAGCTAAGCAGGTGTTCCGACTCCAATTCAGTTTCAGTGTCCTAAGTCCTCTGTGTGGGGGAAACCACCTACCTTGTTACACACAGTACATCCAGTTACACACTTAGGGAAGGTCACAAAACTATGTGACCACCAGGGGGCGACCCAGGGTTAAATGTCCAACTCTTGGTTTCAGCTCAAGTCATGATCTCACAGTTTGGGAGTTCAAGCCCGAGTCAGGCTCCACACACTAACAGTGCAGAACTCTCTCTCCCTCTCTCTTTACCCTTCACCTGTTCCTGCTCTATCTCTCTCAAAATAAATAAATACACTTTTTTAAAAAATATGACCACCAGTTGATCCTTGACCTGGATGGACCCAAAAGTATCAGGGGTTCCTCACCACTACCCCTCCTTGGAAGATGGGATCTGCTTGCCTTTCTAGCTCCCAGAGGCTGCTCCTGGGACACAGCCTCAAGATGATGGTGTGGGGTTGAGAACAGCTGCATAGTACCTTGACTAAACTCATCTAACTAAATGCACTCTCTCTATAAACTACTAACATCTGGTCGATGGGTGTGGGCATCCATTTGTCTCACTGCCACCCAAGGCAAGCCTCTCATGTACATTCCCTTTGCTTATTAAAACTGTGACCTGCCAACTGGGCCTCTTTATTTTGGCTCCGCCTGCCCTCTGAGTGCAGGGGCCAGTTTCAGATTACTCCCAAGAAGCTCCTTGTAAGCAACTTGTAAACCAACACAACCACATGGCCCTAGAATGTTGGTAACGGACGTGACCTGAGTGGCCATCTGGCCAACTGCTTTGCACAGATGAAGAAACAGAGGCCGAGAGGGGAGAAGACGTGCCCGAGGTCACATGTAAATGGGCAGCAGAGCCAGAACCAACCGGAGCTGAGGCCTGCTTCTGCTTCTGATGTGTGCCGCCACTCAGTTTCTCATAGCGTCCTTTCTCACATGGACGCCATGATGTCAGAGAGGACTCCGGGTCTCCAGGCTGCTCACCTGGACCATCTTGGTGTGAAGGCCTTGGCCCATCTCAGTGCCTCCATGGGTCAGCAGCACAGAGCCATCTGTGTACACATGAATCAGGGCTCCTCCCTACAGAAAGAGGATTCCAACACAAAATTCAGTGAATCCTAACTCAGCATGGTGCTTGGTGCCAGTGGTACTGGAGCCCAAGAGAAAGAAAACCGAAAAATGCATTTTGATTAACACCTCAGACTCAAATTAAAACATCATGAATCTTGTGGTTTAATTATGTATCCCTTCAACAGTTTGCAAAAATTTCTCTCTCTCTCTCTCTCTCTCTCTCTCTTTCTCTCTGACTTCCTCAGAGGGAAGGAGGTCAAATGTCTTTGTGTTCACTCTAAGACAAGTGATAAAATCAGAAAGGCAGGGTAGTTCTCTGTTACTTTTCAGTCAGAAAGAAGACCTGAGAGTTGACCCCAGATCTCTTGAGTCCCATGTGGCCCTCACTGATCCGTGACATTCTGGACAAATAGGGATATGCAAGTTCAAGCCCATTAAACAGCAGAGAGCCCCTCCACTCTGCTCTGTTACCAGCAACAATGGCCTTTCCCATGTGATACTGCAGACAGAGGGGGTAATTGGGTCCCAGCCCAGTGGAGAGGGACAGAATTAAATAAAGTAATTACCTGATTCAGAAAAGGAATAGCGTAGCTTATTCCATACTTGATAGGAATTATGGACAATCCTCTCTTCTTCCAACAATTCTCCCTGGAGAAAAAAAGGAAGATTCTCTTAGAACCTTTTCTATCATGTTGGTGTCAGCTTAGACATAGTTTCAGTCAACAGCTTTGTAAAGTTGGAACAAGGCATCCTTGGAGCTGCCCACGTGGTACTTATCATAACTGAGTTGTACCCCAGTTGGGTAAACCAAATGAAAAAGGGGTGGAATCTGTGTTCTTCAGCTGCACTAAAGGAGGGCCCAACCCTGAGGGTCTGCATTTGAAAGTATCATCATTTCCTCCCAGAATGGAGCTTAGACAGAGTCAGGGTGCCCTGGTGATCTTGGACTGTGACTGTCTTGGGGACTAATTGTTGACACTCACTGATGATAGTGGTCACTAACACCTTCTCTGTGCTTTCTATTTGGTTTCTTGGGCAACTCAGTGAGGAAAGAGAGCCAGTGTAATTGCCCCCACTTTGCAGATGTTGAAACTGGGTCCCAAGGAGGTGGGGTGACTGTAAGGTCTCAATGATAGGTTCATGTTAGAGGCCGCTGTATAACTGTGGTGTTCTTAGTCATAGGCTGGTGTGCCCATATGGCAGATGAGTGTGTAAAGAGGAGCCATATTGATGGGTTATGATATTGAGGGCAGGCTGTATATGCCCATCTGCTCCCAGGTTGATCATCATTTGAGTATCTTAAAGACATGGCTGTGGGTGGGTCAACAAACTCAGCGCTATCAAGCACCTTACCAGCTTGGTATTCAGGTTTGGCAAATAGGCAGTAGAATAGGAAACCCAAGAGAATGCATGAATATCAGACTCCTCCCTCCCGGTGCTTACTCGTTGAACTTGTCAACCTCCCTCTTCCGGGCATGATACTGAGAGCTTGCTAGGCATTCGTCCCAGCACTTGGACAAGGTGAACCCCTCAAGCTTCTGGTTGAAGTGGGTCAGGTCCCCTTCCTTATACATGTTTATCCTTCGCACCTTTGCAACGAGAGAGACACTGAGGCCTTGTTGGTGGCAAGACATGAACGGACACAACCTAAAGTTAAGGTTCCAACCTCTCTCTCCTCTGCCCCCACAGGAGATGCCCAAGACACAAAGCCACTGTCCCCTCAAAGTAGGTTAACCTGTGTCACCAAATTCCCAGCTTACTTCCTCTGCTGGCAGCCCACAGGTCACTGCGACTTCACTCATCCAGTACTCGGCAATGAGCATTCCCTGGGGTCCCCCAAAGCCCCTGAAAGCCGTGTTGGAGGGTAGGTTGGTCTTGCACAACCGCCCAGTGCCCCGGATGTTGGGGATGTTATAACAGTTGTCCATGTGTAATAAGGCTCGTTCCATTATCTGAAGCAGAGAAAACCAAAATGGGAGAGAGCGGTGCACTGAATTCATTGGCTCCTCAAAATTGGAAAGTGGAGGGCTGCACCCATCCATGCCTTTCCCAGTCCTGCGGGTCACTGCCCCTCCTCAGGCCAAAATTCTTTCTTCCCTGGTACTGAACAGCCTCCTTACTGGACTCCTGGCTTCTGCATCTCTCCCACCTCTAATCTCTGCCTCAAATTAAAATATAAGGTCATTTCAGGTCAACCTCTTGCTTAGAAATGACACTTGCTCTCTTCGGAGTAAGTCCATACATCTTTCAGCATGGTCAAGACTCTTTATTCTTTTCCCCAATATATTTTTTATCCTCTCTTCTGACTACATGTTACTCTCACCTGACATGCACCCCCCCCCCAATTTACCCACCTACCAACATCCTCATTCAGCTCCTCCCTGGGGAAGCCCTTTCCAGACTCCCTGCTTAGGACTGGTCACTTGCCTCTAAGAAAATATTGGTGATTTTATGAATTAATTTTAATTTTGTTTAATGTTTGCTTACTTTTTTGAGTGAGCGAGAGACAGAGCACAAGTTGGGGAGGGGCAGAGAGAGAGGGAGACTGAGAATCTGAAATAGGCTCAAAGCTCTGAGTTGTCAGCACAGAGCCCCATCGGGTCGTGAACTCACAGACCTTAAGATTGTAACGTGAGCTGAAGTCAGATACTTAGCCAACTGAGCCACCCAGGCACCCCTGAATTATTTTTAAAGTAGTTTCTTGTGGCGCCCTGGGTGGCTTCGTCGGTTAAGCGTCCAGCTTCGGCTCAGGTCACGATCTCATGGTTCGTGGGATCGAGCCCCATGTCAGGCTCTGTGCTGACAGCTAGCTCAGAGCCTGGTACCTGCTTCAGATTCTGTATCTCTCTCTCTCTGTTTCTGACCCTCCCTTATTCCCACTGTCTCTCTCTGTCTCTCAAAAATAAATAAAGAACATTAAAAAAAATCTAAAAAACAATAAAGAGGTTTTTTTTCCATTGAAGTTCTATGGCAAATAGTTTAAAGAGTCAAATACTTCATGGGGTACTCTTTTGAAACATGCATATCTGAAATGTCTTTCTTGTACTTTCACCTTAATTAATGATTGGTATATATATAGGATTCTAGGTTGGAATGAGGTTTTCCAGTTTCCCTCAGCATTCTGAAGGCATTTTAGTAGTGCATTCTAGCTTTCCAGCTGGACAAATCCAATCAATGTCTTAAAAACAGTTGTGTTTTTCTCCTCCCTGCTAGTTGTAAAATCTTAATCTCCAGGTTTCTCCAAGTTCACAGTGATATAACTTAGTATTTTCTCATTGTGCTTGTTACTATACAGACTCTATTAATCTTAAAATGTATGTTCATTAGTTTGGGGAGATTTGAGTTACTTCTTGATCGTTTCCTCCTCTTTTTTTTCCATTCTTTCTGAAACTTCTATTATTTGGGTCGTCTGGACTAGTCCTCCAATTTTCTTGTGTTCTCTTTCCTATTTTTCTGATTTCTCCCATTTCCTTAGGGAGATTTGCTGAAATTTCTTTCAACTCTTTTGCCTCAGAGTTTCAATTCACCAGAGTTCATTTTATTTTCCAACTGCACCACGTTTATGATATCCTAGTCTTTCTTGAAGGTGCGATAACTCATCTCCCTGATGAGATCAATGGCAGCTCTTATTTGTTTCACTTTGGGTTTGGTTTACTTCCCCATGTATACCCTCTCCTCTCCCATGGGCTGCTTTTTGTGTCTTTGATTATTTTAGTCTTAGTCATCCTAGATGATTTTGGAATGTCTCAATTAATTCCATTTGTGCTTTCCCTTAGCACTCTGTCTAACTTGTACTTCTATTTCATTTTGTCTTTTATTATCTGTCACCCCACCATACTGTGAACTTCCTGGGGGCAGGAAAAATGCCATATGTTCTTCTTTATGTTGCCACCCTAGGCACTCAATAAATGTTTACTGGATTGAATTTAAAAGCTTCTAGGATCTTTGGGGACAAGCACTGTATCTTTTTCAACCTGATTTTCCCTACAACACCAAAAGGCACATGTTGTAAACCGTGAAAATACTAAATGTGTTGCTTTTTTTGAGCAGTTTTCATACTACATCTGAAGTGTGAAGTTTTCTAATGAAGCCCGTTAACCCCTAGCAAAAAGGAATGGCATGGAGAGTGGGGGCTCAACGGGAACTTCTGTTTTCACTGAAATTTTTGACTTACTTTAACAAGAAAAATCTATGCATTTGTAACTGGTATGGTTATAAAATTAACATTTTTAAAAATATATAAAAAGTATTACCACAAAGCTAACTGTTAATTTCCAAAATTAACAAAGAGTTAATAAAAATTAACAAAATTTCATGTCTACCCAAGATTAGTATGAGAATTTTCAAAGTAGCCTTATTTACAAAAGCTAAAAACTGCGAACAACTCAAATGTCTCTTAAATGGTGAGTAGAAAACAAAATATGGCCTATCTATATAATGAAATGTTATCAACAGAAAAGAATGAAAGACTAATGAATCTTAAAAATTTTTCTGAGGGGCGCCCGGCTGACTCAGACAGAGGGGTGTGCCACTCTTGAACTCAGGGTTCTGAGTTTGAGCCCTGCACTGGTGTAGAGATCACTTAAATAAATAAAACTTTAAATAAATGAATAATCAATCTTGAGGGGAAAAGCCAAATGCAAAAGATTCCATAGTATAGGAGTCTATTTATATGCATGAACTATAAGAGGAGAATCTATAAAGACAGAAAGTAGGAGGGTGGATGTCTGGGCCAGGTAGGGGGTGAGAATAGGGATCACACTGGGTGATGGAAATGTTCGAAAACTACATTATGATAGTCGCTACATAATTCTTCAAATTTATTAAAAACTATTAAATTGTATATTTCAGTGAAACAGTTACTAAAAAAAGGATGAAGAAAGAAACTCATTACTTAAAATTCAAACATTACAAAAATGTGTTACATGGAAAATGACAGTGAGTCTCCCCCCTCCATCCCATCCAATCACTGTTTAGTGTATGTTCTTTTGGAATTTTCCCTGCACATCATCATATCTATACTACATACACATGTATATATATGTACATGTACCCTGTATAATACATACATGTATATGTATTATACAGATATATTTTCATTTTACATACACATACACATAATGCCACCATACTCTGCATAAAGTTTCGTAACTAAATTTGCTTGCTTGGCAAAATATCTTGAGAAATAAGGAAGAATTTCTTTTTTTCTTAAATGAGACTTCATCTAGGACCGTGAGATCATGACTTGTGCTGAAATCTGATGATGCTTCACTGACTGAGCCACACTGACACCCCAAAGGAAGAATTTCCAAAGACCAAAGTAATAGGATTATCTTTGTGCTTCAGAGATTAACCAAGGGTGGAGAACCTGAAGGTGGGGACCAATGGGGAGGTCACTGCAGTGGTCACAGGCAAGAAGTGAGGAGGCCTATGCTTGTGTGGTTGTGGGACCCGCCGTTGACCTCCCAGTCACCACCCCCAGGATGCAGGGGTGCATCCTACTCACATGCTGGGAGAGATCCATGCTGTTCCCTGCATTGCTGTAGTGCTCCACCTGCAGAGCCACAACCCTCCCGGTCTTCATGAAGCCAACCTGACGAAAAGGAGAGTGATTTCTCAAGAGTCCTCTTCCTCTGCCTAGCCCTAGTCATCCCTTCCCACCTATGACTACCCAGAGGAAGCAGAGACACAAGACGTCACACCATGTAAATGAGCTTAACAGGTCAAGCAGAGAGGAGCTAACATCTCTCCAGTGACGATCCATGAGTCCTCAACCCAGGACACACCTTCTCCCCACGCTCCCCCTTCCTTCTACCTACACTGGCTCTAGTTCTATGTGAGGGAGTGAGGAGGCAGAGAGGGGAGAGCTGGAAAGAGAAACAGAGAGATACCGGCTAGGCGAGCCACACCTTTTGGCCAGCAACCAAAACAAGCAGGAATGTGCACAACAAGCAGGAATGTGCTTTCATATCCCTGACCTTATGTAGCCATAGAACAATTTACAGGTAATTTAATAAGTGGGGACCTGGGACGTTCTTCAGGACCACAAGAATTGGGAATCAGGGAAATATAATCCCTTTGGGGGAGTTCAATCATGAAACACAATGAGAAGAGGTCAAAGGGGAAATGTTCATGGAGAGAAAGGCTCTCAGACTGGAATCGGTTAGGTTATACTGGTGTTTAGAGGGACGGAATGCATGGTCATCCACAGAGACCCATAAAAGGGACCACCACACACGGAGCAGGCGCCCACCCTAACAACCTGGCAGGTTTATTTCTCACTTTAAATTACTAAGTAGTCATTTTGGCTTTTACATCAGGCTGTGAACACATTGACATTAGGTCATTCTGCAGGATGGATTTACCCCAGGGCTGCTGAAAAATCATGCTTTTGAGCCTGAATGGAGAAAAACTTGAAGTGGGCCAGAGAAAATTCAGGAAAGGCGTAAACACCACACTGCGACCTCACTTGGGAGGTGGCCCCCAGCATCACCCCTCAAGGTTGCTGTTGACCAATTGAAACTTTTCTAGTTGCTATTTCTTCTTTGAAATTCTACAGGTAGTCATGAAAAATGTTAAGAGTACATCCCAGGATCCCTGGATCCCTGGATCTTTATCTCTAGGTTTCCCAATGAAATGGCACTTCCCTTCCCGCCCCCAACGTAGCTCGTGAAAACTAGAACCTTGTATCTGGCCAAGAAGGGGTGTCTGCCACCAGTTATCAGCATGTCCTCGTCACGATCCAGCATGCAGCGCACGGGGCGACCAGTCCTAAGGGAGGCATCAGAGGGTTAGAACCCAGGAGCCCCTGCAACAGCCCAGTCTTTGGGTCCCAGGGATGAAAACAGCCTGGAGACTCCTTTATCCACCTGGCACACAAGCAGACCCGGGGCTGAGCTGCTTTGTTGTCTACTTAGTGAGCTGGACACATGGGGAATATAAAGATATGATGGGTGCTCTTGTCTTTAGAACCTCACAGCCAGGCAGGGGAGACAAAACATGGACCTGTGCATCGAACACAAAGAAACAGGTGGTGTTCCCCTCACCTCAATGCCCAAGAGTCCTAAAAACAGAAGGCTGTGAAAATTCAAAGCAAGGGGAATCTACTTCTAAAAGGGAGAAATCCAGAAAGCCTTCTTGGCAGAGGCAGCCTTATTCTCCTTCCCTGAACTGGCTAGGAGGACTCACTTGTATGCAGCCAGGGCCACTGCTGTGGACACCACGATGCTCCGGGTCTCTTTCCCCCCAAAGCCCCCTCCCATTCTCTTCACCCGGACCAAAATCCGGTTTGCTGGAACCCCCAACATGTTTGCAACAAAACTCTGTGGACAAAAGAAAAATTATTTGCACTGAACACATCATCTGGACTTACTTCAGCCTCACCTCGAGCCTACACGCCTCCCTTAAGCCTAATTACTGCTGTGAATTCTGAAATTTCTTGATTCCAGAATCTCCCTTGCCTCCCCAGGCAGCCCTTGAGCTCATGTTGGAGTCAAAAACTCATTCATCACTGCAGACTCAATTCAGATACTTATTTCTAACCAGTGGGGTGAGCAGCTGGCCACAGCAGATTTTCAGAGCCAAAGTTTACTCCATTTAGCCAGGAACAGGTGAGTTGTGGAGGTCGGACCACCTGCCCAAAACGCCGGCCACCACTGTTGCCTTACCAGTAATAGAGAAATGGACAATATTTGAGCCGCCACAGATAATTTAGCAGTCTCTGTGTCTATCACTAAACCCATCACCCATGTTTTACAGATGAGAAGACTGAGATCAGCTATGATTAGACCAAGGGCATAGATCTCACTGGAATAATAAAAGCTGACACTTATTAGGCGCTACCTTGCTAGTAAACATCTAAAAATTACAGCACCTTAGTAGGCCCATTTTATGGATGAGGAAACCAAGAAAAGTTCCAGAACAACTCAGTGACACCGGCTTGTTGGTTGATAGGGTCTGGCTCCAGGACCACTACTCGTAAATCCCCTATGGGACCAGCCCTGATATCCTTCTTCCCATGTCCCACATCGCCAATTCCTACTCTTCCAGATGACTCCCAGTGTCCTCCCCAGGTTCTGGAACTGAAGCCCAAGATGTCTACCTGGGTCTTCATGGTGTTCTGTGTAGACACAAAGAGCTCCATCTCCCCTGCCTCGCCTTTTGGGACAGCGATGGTGCAGTGAGTCTCCAGGTAGAAGTGCTCTTGGCCACCAATGTGCATCTCACCTGGGGAGGCAATGCAACCCCTATGGTGATCCAGACTTTGCTTAAGGAGAGTGCACTCACCCAGGGCCCCGGGCAGGAACCAGGTGCTCCCAGACAGGTTCCCAGCTAGGTTCCCAGCATGGGTGAAAAGGCTCTCAAAGTCTTAGCCATGGGGGGAGCCAAATCCCCCACCCTAACAAAGAAACCAGAATGATGCCAAAATGCATTGGGCATGACGCTTTCTTTCACTTTTCAGCCAGTGGAAATTAAAGACTTTCAAACTACTGTTGTAAAATTGAGGGAAAGGCAAAGCAAGAATTCACGGATGTGACTGAAAAGCTGAAAATGAGAGGATCTTCTGGAACAGGAGGTATTGGGCCATTTGGAGAGTTGGCCTCACCAGTGACTTAGCAATACACAATGGACAGTGTAGGAAACAATTCCCAAAGGTGTGTATCCAGCAGAGGGGCACCCTGCAGGCCCACAGAGAGGGTCAGGACCTGCAGCCTCTAATTCCCCCGACAGCCTTCCAAATTTAACACACCCCCAGCTCCCCAGAACCACGTAGGCTTTGAAGCCTAGAGACCGGAGGTGGAGATTAAGATGGCAGAGGGTCTAGGGGCACCTGGGGGGCTCAGGTGGTTAAGCATCCGACTTCAGCTCAGATCAGGATATCCTGGTCGATGAGTTCGAGCCTGTGCTAACAGCTCAAAGCCTGGGACTGGCTTCTGATTCTCTCCTTCTCTCTTTCTCTCTCTCTCTCTCTCTCTGCCCCTCCTCCACTTGTGTGTGCTTTCTCTCTCTGTCTCTCTCTCTCTTTCTCTCTCTCTCAAAAATAAATAAAGATTTTAAAAAAATTTTTAAATGATGGAGGGACTTTCCCTGTCACCTGTCCACTATTTTGCTACAAACATCGGGAAGACTCTTCTGTTAAAAATTCACAACTCCCCTCCCCCTTCCAGGACTCAAGGTCCACCTCTTGAATTTAATTCATAAACCAGAGCCAGCCCATTCCCCAAGATTTCACGGTGCACCCGTACCTGAAACAATGTTGTCTGCTTCCAAAAACCCCTTCATAAGGTTTCCTTTCTCGATCTTCAGCTCAGGCTCATAAAAGGAGTCACTTTTTATAGCATCCTGAAGACAAGAAAGATGCTTCAGTGACTGAACTTTCAGGAGAAGGAAGGTCATTTCCCACCAAGGGGAAGAGAAACTGTTGGAGCCACCCTCCCCTTTCTCACACAGGCATCTCTACAAGTGTCGTACACAGACTGAAAGTAAGCTCCCATGTAGCACAGGGGTCATGTGCCCCCATTTCCTCAGAGATAGTTGGACACCCATGGATCTTGAGAAAAAGTAGGGTCGCTGAAGAAACCAAATGGGAGCTGGCATTGGGAAGGAGGGACCTAGTTTGGTCACTAGTGGACTGAGTCTGGGGAAGTTTTCAGAAGACCACACAATCCTGGGGCTGGAAGTGATTTAAAATCTTATTTAATCAAATCCCACCTACTGTTGGAATCCCCCCTAAAGTATCCCAGTAAAGGTGGCTCCAGGGACAGGGGGCTCACTCCTCTCCATGCAGCCCTTTCCCAGTTACCTCAATTGTGATAATGGCTGGAAGATCTTCATAGGTGATTTTCACCGCTTGAGCGGCTCTTTGTGCATGTTCTCGGGTGTCGGTGACCACAGCACCAATGATGTGCCCAACACAAGTCACCTGAGAATGGAGCCATACTGTTAAAGAACATAATGCACTCTTCATGAAGCAAATTATTTTGGATTGTCCAAAAGGCAAAGGAAGTCCTAGCCCCCACAGTGTCCTATAGGGACCTTTTAGAAATGCCCCCAGGTCTTTCCATGTCATTGTCCTACTGTTTGGGATTTTGTGCTTCTTCAGAAGTATTTAGATGTAATGGAACTAGAACAGGACTTGGAGATCACTAGCATCAGGATGACAAACTCACTATCTCAGGGACCAATTTCATATTACTACTGGCAGTTTGTTGAAAAGTTGCCCAGGATAGAACTAGGTAGTTGATTAGTCATGTCAGCCACGAGCAATGGAATGGGAGGTATGGCAACATGAAGTCTATCTGTTGACTCAGATGCACTCCAACACCCTTGTTCTTCAGGTGAAGAGATGCAGATTCAGGAGGCAAGATCATAGTCTTGCCTTGGCTCATTACTAGACCATGACTAAATCTTAGGCCCTGACTTCTGGTTCCATTTTCTTTCTACCACCCCACTTCCTGTTATTTTCTGTTTCTAGATTTATACCAAAAGCTGTTCAAAGGCATCAATCATGTCATATACTTCATCTACATGCCCAGATGCAGTAGTTTCCAAATTCAAATTCTCAAACTTCATAAATAAACCAGCCTTTTGTTAGACTTATAGAAACATGATTGTCATTTTCTCACTACTTAAAATGATTCTATTCCTTTAGAGGCACTATTCTTCCAAAAATCCTCCAAAACATGAGCCAAAAAAAATTTGTCCAACTCAACACTTTTAAATATAAGGTTTCTGTCAATAGACTCATATTGTCTCTTATAGTTGTCTCCTGAGAACGCAGCTAAGTTGTTGACTTAACTGATCACTGCCTTGGTGGTTTAACCCAGCTAATAATTCTCACTAACCATAGTGCTAGCAGTAGTCTTCGCACTCAAAATTTGTAAAAGCAATTTGATTGTCTGTCAGATGGAGTCCTTGTGTCTCATAGTTGTAGTTTTTGATTCTCTTTTACTTGTACATTAATAAAAGAACTGAATATGCCCTTCAGTAACACCTACTCATCTCCAGTTTGCATTTGATCTGTATTAAAACTGCCAAGTGACTGTCTGAGAGCTATTCTATAAGTACATGGATTTTTGTAGCTGCCATCTTGAAATTTGGGAAATGTGTGTGTGTGTGTGTGTGTGTGTGTGTGTGAAAACTCCATATATGGTTTAAATCAATAGATGAACTTTAGTGTAAATGAATTCTCAATATACATAGTGACAAGTATTGTGATTTCTATTCTGGTTCGCGTGTTTACCATATTTTTATTTCTTTTAAAAAAGGAACTAATTATCCTTTAAGAACCTAATTGGTAGTTAAAACAATAATCACCAGTCTTGTTTTAATACCACTTTGGCTTGGAGT
This sequence comes from Helogale parvula, assembly GCA_004023845.1. NCBI lineage: Eukaryota > Metazoa > Chordata > Mammalia > Carnivora > Herpestidae > Helogale > Helogale parvula. The sequence goes on from PJEM01014233.1 coordinate 13,219, forward strand.
CATCCTACTACGTGAAATAAGCAGCCAACAATTAAATAAACAAGTAACCACTAAGTGAAAGTTAAAAATGCCACCAGAACCATTCCATCCATGTGCTGATGGTCTTGCACGGTGGCCAATCACTTGACGCCACAGTATGTACAGATATAGAATCTTCTTAAGATTAGGGATTTGGAGGAAGGAGCACAAACTTCGTATCTAAAAAAAATCCAAGACATACCTTATCCTTTGCAAAGACCATTTCATCATTATAAATTCCAGTTATATTACTCCCGGGAACATCATCCGCAGAGATAAAGCAGACAAACCCTGGCACCTTCTGGGCTTCTGAAGTATCTATGGATCTGCAAGAATGAGCACAGTGAGGGGCCCAGGCAGGAAACGGAAACAGCAGACTCACCACCAACTGGATACCACTGTACTCATGTTGGTTTTTCCTCTACTCAACTTCCTCCTTTCTGGTCCATCCTCTCCTATCTTATTATCTATATCCTATCCTATCCCATCATATCCTATATTCTATAGACGGTCCTATCCTATCGTATCCTCCATTCCATAGGTTCTCTTACCGTATCCTATTCTGCAAATGCTGATTAAATACCCTGTGAGGGCCACCATGCTAAGTGCTGTGGGGAATAGAAAATGAAGACAGGCCTGCCCCCCACCTTCATGGACCTTTCTCTATGGATCCAAATCACGGTGAGTAGCATTTACTCTTGAGAGTTCAAACCCACATCACAGCTACTATCCACACAGTGTCAGTAACTCAGGACCCTTACTGCACCACTGATGGAATGGTGCTTTTCCGAAGTCACCCACCAGAGAGCAGTGTAGCTGGATTATTACTGAGGTTAGGTTATGAAGAGCCAAAGCCTTGTCTACTTTTGCTGCACCTCACTCCTATCCAAGTGCACACAGGAAGGAAATCCCAGATCATTGCCATTACTACAGAGTCCCCCACCCCCACATCCTTCTACATCCATTCACACATCACTCAGATAAAGCAAAGATTTAGACAATGTGGATGTGACCAGTATGGGCAGTATGGGCTCAAGACAAAGATAAATAAAGTCAAATGCATTTACCCAATAGATGACAACCATATTATCTTAAACATCTTTTTTTTTTTTTCAGAGAGCTGGAAGAGCTTACCTATCTGTTAGGTTTTCTCTGTGTCCAGGTTACCATTCCTGGAGCCTGAGAGCTGCAGAGGAGCAGCAGAGGAAAAAACCAACGATGGGGAGACCGGATTCCTAATCCATGCAGTGGCAGGACCCAAGGGAGGGATTCTCCTAGCTGCTGTATTCAGCAGGGTATGTGTCCTATGCCCACCAGGAGATCACATGCAGTCTCTGGTCTGAACATCCAGAGCAACACAGCCCAGCTGCTAATGCCGCCTAGCTTCAAACTCCAGCTTCGCTGCGTACCAACTCTGGGACCTAGGACAAGTAACTTACAATCTTCTTGCCTCAGTTTCCTTATCTGGAACATGGAGTTAATAATAGGACCTGCTTATAGGATTATTGTGAGGAGTAAATGGGACAAGATATGTAAAATGCTTGAAAGGCTGAAGCAAATATTAAGTGCCATATGAGTGTTGGGTATTATTATTATTATTATAGAGGTGGCAATTCTTGTCATTTGGGCTCTGCAAATTCAACAGAAGGTGACCCTTCTCTGCTAGGTCCTTCGTGGACTCTATCACTGATCATCATGGAAACACCCTGTTATGAATAGAGAAACTGAGAGCTTAAACATCCCAGGTCAAGGTCACAGTTGGCAAACAGTGAAACAGAGACACGATCCCACGTCTGTCCGACTCTACAGTCATGCTCTTCCCCTTAGCGATGACTCAAGTTATCATGAAATTTTGCATTGAAGTTTAGCCCAGATCTAACCTGCTCCTGTTAAATGCTCCTCACTCCGATTTTGGGTCTAGTGTAATCTCTCAGGTCAACCCTGGAGGAGCCTCCCAGCACCTTCCTCCCTCGGTATATTTACTACACTCACTTGATCTTGGCGTGGGCTCGGGTGCTGGTGACCAGCCGGAGCGACAGCTCATTCTCGTAGCGAGGGATGTCGTCACAGTACACGGCCTCCCCAGACGCCTGCATGGCCGCGGCCAGGTGGGGCAGGGACCGACCCACCATGTCCTCCTCAGACTGACCCTTGGGCACCTCCTGGAATGACATGATCACAGTCAAGCTGAGCTGCAGAGGACACTGTTTCCCTACAGGCCTGGGAAACTGCAGAGAGCTTCAGCCAAAGCAAACCTGAGGAGTGAGGATGGGAGAGGCAGGAGGGGCACAGGGCAAAGGAACAGAAAGGCACTGCAAAGGGTCATAGTAGCACGATACACAGGGAAAAAAAATCAATAACTAAAGAAGAACCTCAATGTCCATTCGTTGGGGGTTGAGTAAAAATCTTACGCTGTATGCATACGATCGAATATTATACAACTACTAAGACATATTTTCGATTTCTTCTTCTAATTTAAGTTAGAAGGAAAGAATGTTCATGTTAGCTGTAAACACAGGACAGAAAACATTGTGTGTGCATATGCTGATTTATATTCTGTAGGAAAAATATATATGTTATAAATATAGCATATCCATGTCCATGTATGCATAGGAAAAAATGGAAAGAAGTAAACAAAAATATAATGAATTTCTCTTAGAGGTGAGACCTTGGGTGATTGTCGTTTTCTTCGTTATATCTTTTTGTACTTTCCAAAGTGTTCCAAAAGGTATTTAAAACAAAATTCTGTTTTATGTGTTTTTCAAAGAGATAATAATAATGGCTAACATTTCACTGAATGTTTAATATATGCCAGGAGCTAATCTAGTGTATTTACTTTTACTAACACATTTAATCCTCAGAACCGTATGATGAAACAGGTGCCATCGTTAAGGACACTTATTGGTGGGCGTAATTAACATGCCCAAAAGCCATGGGGAAGAAGTGACTTGTCTAAGGTCACACAGTCACAAAATGGCAGAGTTCAAATTCAAGTCCTGGCAATGGAGCCCAAAGTTCAAACTCTGGGCCACTATACTCTAGTGCAAGGGTCCATAAATTGAGGACCGTGGGCCAAATCTGGCCCACTGCATGCTTTGTATAAATAAAGTTTTATTGGTACACAGCCACACACATTCATTTATGTATTGCCTTTGGTTGCTTTTATGCTATAAAGACAAAGTTGAGGAGTTTCAACAGAAACTGTATGGCCCACAGAATCCAAAGTGTCTACAGAAAAAGTCCATCTTTTCCCTAGTGCTTCTCAAAAAGTTGCTATTGACATAA